>CAUYSK010102849.1:0-28482 GCA_963575035.1 Avahi laniger
TACCCTTTTCTGACCAAGGAGAAGCAAAATCTATAAAGTCAAAATAGTGCCACTAACAGTTGAGTTTTGACTCTTGGAACTGTAATCCTTTTAGTCAGACTTCTCTTTGCCTCAAATAAAAAGTGCTTTTCTGAAAAAAAAAAAAAAGATTATGAAGAATAATTACTGGGCATCTTTGAGAGTCAGACTGAGTATGGAGATAATGAATTTGAACCGGCATCAGTCCAAATGACTTCAGCAGTGGTCAACACTCCAGATGTTGTAGTTAAAAGTCATATTAATGCAGGCATTGAGTTTTGCAAGGGGGGTAGAGAATGATTATAATGGCTATCTAAACTGGATGGCATGAAACAGAAGCCAGAAATTAGTTGATAAAAAATGAATACAGGTATTCAATAGGTAGAAGACTGATTAGGAACAAGAGAATCACAATGCTTTGTACTAGTATAGTGAAAAGTTATGGTGAGAAAATGGGTTAATGGAGTTTAAGATTTCAAAGGTAAATGGTTCATAATAATGCCGGAGTCTAGAGGGCCTATGGAAGTACTTTGCAGAAGTAGAGTGAATGTCATTAGAATTAAGAAAGTCAAGCAGAGCTATTATGCTTAGGTGGCTTGAACACATTGTCATATTGGCTGGATGTGGAGTAGAAAGGACAACTTTATGTCGAAGTCCCTAATGAATGTTGAATAATGACTAGCAGATTAGTAGTTGATAACCCTGAAAGATTTAGAGGATGGTTTAAGTTTGGTGTTTCTCAGTGGGGCCTTTTGGCATTTTCAATGGGACAATCCAAACCTGTGTATCCTAAAGCATCCTGTACATTTCAAAGTATCCACCCTGGCCTCTGAGAAGCACTTGTCAAGAACCACAAAGGGTCTGAAATTTTCTTATTTCTAGGCTATTGAGTTAGCCTGCCATAGGTTCCTGGGCGCTAGCAGAAGACATGAGATTCCTGAGTCAGAGACACAGAACAAAGGACTTCATTACTCACCACATAGCAAGCAACATGAGCTTGTTTGCATCAGTTCCCTTTGCTACTCAAGGCTAGATAAGTCAACATGGAGGCACCTAGATAGATGCCGCATGTGCAATGGGCTTGTGTTACAGCTGAGGAACCCCACACCTAGGAAATACAAATTATTTTTAAATTGGGCAATAAGCACACCTTCGTGACCTTTATTCCGTAAGTAGACATTTATTTATTATACCGTACAATAACTAAGCCTGCCATGTTATCTAGGAGAAGACACCATTTCTGTCTCCCAAGGGTGCTTGGTATACAAACGTCCTTGAAAAAATAGTCTGGAACAAAGATAATCAGTGCCTCTGCTTCTAAACTTGTAGAAAATCAAAAGACCCATGGGAGAATTGTGTCCCAATAGCACCTCTCGGATATTTTCACAGTAAAATACTCCCCCCTATATTTGCAGATTCTTCCCAATTGAGAACCACTGGACCAGATGGCATAACTTAAAAGAAAGTATTTTTACATTAAGGTGGTATAGAAGAAAAATGATCACCCCTCACCACCACCCCATTAGGACTTAGTCCCTTTAGTAGAAAGAGAAAATGTTAGCTTTGCTCATAAGTATCTTCCTTACCTAATTGCCAGGTTTCAGTTAAAGCAAACAAGTGGAATATGTACTCTGGGAAAAGTTTGAGAGAAGAGGTAAATTTATTAAAAATGGAATACCTTGGATGAGTTTTATTGTATGTCAGCACACAGTGGCAAGGAAATGGAGAAAAAGCAGTGGGGTGATAAGACAGAGGAAAGGAATGTGGAGGAGTATTTATCTGGTATGCTATGTAGAATAGGAATCTTGGAACCGAGGTAAAGGCCTATCATTTTTCTGCTTTACTTTGGGAAACTGGGCATCAATTTTTAAACATTTTATATATTAAATGCAAGTAAGTTGGTGATAAATCTCTCTAATATAAGTAGTTTCACATTTAAAAATCTAATCCACAGTATAAGTTACCTGGAGCACTCTTTGCAACCATTTTGAACTAGAGTCCATCAAATTCTAATAGTTATGGCTAATGTTCTATTATAGTGTTGTCAGTCATCCAAAAAAACATTGTAATTCCTGCAGTCTTCACCCATTCCACTCAATCACCAGTGTCCATTGATATCCATATAAGGAAAGCTAGCAACACACAATCAGAATATTACCTTTCTGCCATCTGTGTAACAAAAGTCCACTACTATGCATAACATAATGTCCCTGGGAGTTGTTTTCACATTTAAAACAGGATCTGTAGAAATAGCACTAATTCATTCATCTAGATCTACACTATTCAGTATGGCAGCCAGTAACCATATATGACTATTTAAATCTGAATTAATTAATTAAAACTAAATAAAATTAAAAATCCATGTCCTCAGTCACATAGCCATATTTCAAGGCCAGTGGCTGCCATGTTGGCCACAGTAGATATAGAACATCTCCATCATTGCAGAAAATTCTATTGGACAATGCTGATATAGATCCTTACCTAGAATGTATAGCTTTGTAGAAGGACTAGAAACATCTCATTATATTAATTTAAATAACAGTGTCACAGGACATTTATTTTTTTGATTTTTAATTAATATTTTAAAGTAGAAGAAATCAGGCTTAATACCATTGTGATATCTATATTTTATCTATTTTTGGTCATGTTGCATGTCTGGTAAACAACATTATGTTGTTGGTACTTTGTTGTTTTTGCTGCAGTGCCATAAAGGAAAACTGGCCCAGTCCTCAGTCTCTTCTGTAAATAGGTGAAAACTTTAATAAAAATTACAAATGAATCTCTTTAGACTATAAATGCTTATTCAGATAACCACCTTACTAGAATATAAGATCCATGGATATAGAGATTTTTGTCTCTTATTATTATCTGCTATGGTGAATGCCTAGCACTTAAACCAAACTAGGGACTATAGTAGGTACTCAATAACGATTTAATGAATAAATGAATGGGAGGAAGGAATAATGGCAGGTACAGAGTATGGGGTGAAGGGAAGAATCAGTTTTCAGCTTAATTTTTGTGATCTTCATGTTATTAACAATATTATGGTTTTGTTTTTATTAAGGATTTCTTTATTCAAGATATTAATGCAGGCTTAAAAGATGAAACAGAAATACCTGAACAATTAGTAAGTACATTGACTTAATATTTAATTTTAAAAGGTATTTATAAGGTGTCTCTATGTTGTGAATAAGTCATGTTGCAATTTTTATTTCAAATAAAACTGTTGTTTTGAATTTAGAATACATTTTGTTATGTGATCAGTATTATTGGTAATTGCTGGTTCTAGGGCCAGCTCATGCACCGTAACAAGACAAGCTGCAATATGGCCCTGAGTCCCCTTTGATTCTTGAATTTTTCTGAGCCTAAACTTGTTCTTGACCCTGAGGAGGTTAGGTGAATTAAAGGAGCATGGCAGAGACTGAGCAGAGGCTTAGCAGTTAGACAATTCTGATGGGAGCTGATGGAAAAGGCCTTATCAGAAAGAAAAGCCTAAGCTGCATGGGAATTGCCCAACTATGAAGTCTCTACTCAGTCTCTATCCTGCTACTTTATGACACTTTTTGGCTACATTATTTAGTTTTATTTTTGTATATAGGTTCCAATTTCTTCTCTATCTGAAGAGCAGTTGGAAAACTTAATTAAGAAATTGAGAAAAGCAAGTGAAGGTAAGTCTGCCTAAAGTTGCAAGTTAAATTATTTTAGAGTAATAGGTGGTATATGAGTTGCTACCATTCTGGTTTAAAATGTGTTACTACCATTATTCAGAATCCTACAATTTCATTTGGTTGCTTAAGCTATTGTGCTTATATTTGACACAGGTTTGAATTCTACACTTAAAGATCATATTCTGTCCCATCCAGCATTACAAGACGCCCTTAATGACCCTAAAAATGGTGATTCTGCAACGAAGCACCTGAAACAACAGGTATGTTAAGGTTACAGTAACCCTACTAAAAATGGCCTTTGTTCATTTGTTAAAAGCTTTCTAAATACAGTTATTATTGAGATTTTATTTCACATACCCTTCAGGATACAAAATATTTCCATTTCAAAAAATATGTATAAACATATAAAAAATTGGGGCTATAGATATGGTTTTGAGTAGGAAGTATTAAATATTTAAAAGCAAGAGAAAAACAATTTAAAGCCAAATAGAAATTATCACTGTGATGAACATACTGTCGTATATAGAAATCACCTTGCTATTTTCCCATTTGAGCCAAATGTGTTTGCTCTATTTTATAAAATAATCTTGTGAAGTTTGCAGGCTTCTATTTTAGGTAACATTGAAAAATTAAAGTTACTTGGTCCAAGAAGATGCTTTGTTGAGTTTGGAGCGGGAAAGGGAAAATTATCTCATTGGGTTGATATTGCCTTAAGAGATGCTGAAAAAGTTCATTTCATCTTAGTAGAAAAGGTGTCCACGAGATTCAAGGTAAGTGAAACCATTGCAGTACATTAGTAACCAAACTTTGTTTGCATTTTTCTTACTTGAAAAAAATGACAGAAACATATCTTAAAGAAAATAAAAAATGAATTTTCTGTCTATTCAATTATAGCCTTTTATCAGTTCTAATTATACTGATGACTTGTCTTAAACTGAAGGTGATTTTGGTTTTTTTATTTCAAAATATTAAGGGAGTACAAATGTTTTTGTTACATAGATACCTTGTATAAATGCTTAAATCAGGGCTTTTGATGTGTACGTCATCAGAATAGTGTTCATTGTACCCAAAAGGTAAGTTTTTATCCCACACCTCCCTTTCCACCCTCTTCCTTCTTGATTTCCAATGTCTTTTATATCTCTTTGTGCCTGTATGTACCCATCATTTAGCTCCTACTTATCAGTGAGAACATATGGTATTTGGTTTTCCATTCCTGAGATACTTCACTTAAAATAATAGACTCCACTTCCATCCAAGTTGCTGCAAATTACATTTATTTCATTCCCTTTTATGCCTGAGTAGTACCCCATGGTGTATATACATATACCACATTTTCTTTATCCACTCGTGAATTTAGGGGCACTTAGGCTGGTTCCACATCTTTGCAATTTTGAATTGTGCTGTGAAAAACATTTGGGTGCAGTTGTCTTTTTGATAAAATGATTTCATTTCCTTTTGGTAGATATGCAGCAGTGGGATTGCTGAATCGAATGGTAGGACTACATTTATTTCTTTGAGGAATTTCCATATTGTTTTCCATAGAGGTTGTACTAATTTGCAGTCCTACCAACAATGTATAAGCGTTCCTATCTCTCTGCATCCATGGCAACATCTATTGTTTTTTGACTTTTTAATGATGACCATTCTGACTGGGAGGATGGTATCTCTTTGTAGTTTTAATTTGCATTTCCCTGATGATTAGTGGTATTGAGCATTTTTTCATATGTTGGTAGACCATTTTTCTATCTTTGAAAAACTTCTTTTCATGTTTTTTACCCACTTTTTAATGGGGTTATTTGGTTTTTTTCTTGATGATTTGTTTGAGTTCTTTGTAGATTCTGGATATCAGTCCCTTGTGGGTGTATACTTTGTGAATATTTTCTCCCATTCTAAAGGTTATCTTTTCACTCTGTTGATTCTTTCCTTTGCTGTACAGAAGCTTTTTAATTTAATCAAGTCCCATTTATTTTTGTTGTTGCTGTAATTGGCTTTGGGGGTCTTAGTCATAAATTCTTTGCCTAGGCCTGTGTCTGGAAGAATTTTTCCTACTTTTTCTTCTGTAATTGTTATGGTTTCATGCCTTACATTTAAGTCTTTTATCCCTCTTTAATTAGTTTTTGTATATGGTGAAAGTTAGGGATCCTGTTTCATTCTTCTGCATGTGCTGATCCAATTTTCCCGGCACCATTTATTGAATAGGACTTCCTTTCCCCAATGTATGTTGTTTTCTGCTTTGTCGAAGATCAGTTGATCATAGCTCTATGGTTTTATTACTGGATTCTCTATTTGTTCTATTGTTCTGTGTCTCTATACTAGTACCATGCTATGTTCCTTACTATAGTAGTAAGGAACAGTAAAATTTGAAATCAAGTCATGTGATACCCCCAGATTTATTCTTTTTGCTTAGGATTGCTTTGATTATTCAGTCTTTTGTGGTTCCAAATGAAGCTTATGATTATTTTGTCTAGGTCTGTGAAATAAGACATTTGTATTTTGATGGGGATGGCATTGAGTCTGTAAACCACTTTGGGCAGTGTGGACATTTTAATGATGTTGATTCTGCCAGTCCATGAGCAAGGAATGTTTTTTTCATTTGTTTTTGTCATCTGTGGCTTCTTTCATCAGTGCTTTATAGTTCTCCTTGTAGAGATCTTTCACCTCATTGGTTAAGTGTATTCCTAGATATTTTATTTTCTTTGTAGCTATTCTGAATGATATTGAGTCCTTTATTTGACTTGCAACTTGACTGTTACTAGTATATAGAAATCTACTGATTTGTGTGCATTGATTTTGTTACCTGAGACTTTGCTGAATTTATTTATCAATTCTAAAAGTCTTTTGGTGGTGTCTTTACAGGTTTCTAGATACAAAATCATATGGTCAGCATACAGGGATAATTTGACCTCCTCTTTCTCAATTTGTATGCCCTTTATTTCTTTCTCTTGCCTGATTGCTCTGGCTAGGACTTCCAGTGTTATGTTGAATAAAAGTGGTGACAGTGGGCACCCTTGTCTTTTTCCAGTTCTTGAGGGGAATGCTTTCAACTTTTCCCCATTAAGTGTGATGTTGGCTATAGTGTAATATATTGGCTTTTATCATTTTGAGGTATGTTCCTTCTGTGCGTAGTTTGTTAGAGTTTTTATCATGAAAGGGTGCTGGATTTTATTGAATGCTTTTTCTGCATCTATTGAGATGATCATATGGTTTTAGTTTTAGCTTTTGTTTATGTGGTGAATGAGTTTTATTGATTTGTATATATTGAACCATCCTTGCATCCCTGGGATAAAACCCACTTGGTCATGATGAATTATCCTTTTGATGGGCTTTTTAATTTGGTTTGCTAGTATTTTTTTGAGGACTTTTGAATCCATGTTCATATTGGTCTTTAGTTTTCTTTTTTTGTTGTTTCCTTTCCTGGCTTTGGTATCTAAGTAGATACTAGCTTCATAGAATGAGTTAGAGAGGGTACCTTCCTTCTCTATATTCTGGAATAATTTCCATAGGATACGTACCAGTTCTTCTTTATAGGTGTGGTAGAATTCAGCTGTGAATCCATCTGGTCTAGGGTGCTTTTTTGTTGGGAGTTTTTTTTTTATTACTGCTTTAATCTTGCTGCATATTATCATTCTGTTCAGGATTTCTGTTTCTTCCTGATTCAAGTTTGAAATGTTGTATGTTTCCAGGAATTTATCCATTTCCTCTAGATTTTCTGGTTTGCATAGAGGTTTTTGTAGTATTCACAGATGATATTTTGTATTTCTTTGGTATCAGTTGTAATGTCTCTTTTGTGATATTTCTGTCTTTTTGTTAAAGGCATTTAAGGCTATGAATTTTCTCCTTAGGACTGCTTTTGCTATTTCCCATAGATTTTGAAAGCTTGTATCCCCTTTTCCTTCAGTTCAAGGAACCTTTTGATTTCCATCTTAATTGCATCATTTACCCAAGGATTATTCAACAGCAGATTGTTTAATTTCCGTGACTTTCTATAGAATTCAGTGTTTCTCTTAGAATTGATTTCTAGTTTTATTCCACTGTGGTCATGATATGATTTTGATTTTTTTGAATTTGCTGAGACTGATTTTGTTGCCTAAGATATGATCAATCTAGGAAAATATCTCATGTGCTGATGAGAAGAATGTATATTCAGTGGTTTGGGGTAGAATGTTCTGTAAATGTCTTTTAGGTCCATTTGTTCTAGAGTCTCGTTTAAGTCCATCATTTCTTTATTCATTTTCTGCTTCGGCAATCTGTCTAGTTCTGTTGGTAGGGTGTTGAAGTCCCCAGCTATTAAGATGCTACTGTTTGTTTCTTTGCTTAGAGCTTGCAGAATTTGTTTTATGAACCTGGGAGCTCCAGTGTTAGGTGCATATATATTTACGATTGTTATACCTTCTTGTTGAATTGCTCCCTTTACCATTATATAAAGAACATCTTTGTCTTTTTTTTTTTTTTTTTTTTACCGTTGTTTATTTAAAGCCTATTTTATCTGATATGGGAATGGCTGCACTCACTCACTTTTGGTTTCTGTTTGCATGGAATTTTTTTCCATCCCTTGACCTTGAGTCTCTCTGTGTCCTTGTGGGTTCAGTGTGTTTCCTGGAGACAGCAGATATTTGGGTTGTGTTTTTCCATCCATTCAGCCAGTCTGTGTCTGTTAAGGGAAGCATTCAGACTGTTCACGTTGAGTGTTAGTATTGGTGTGCTAATCTGTTCATCATGTTGGATGATACTTATTGTTTTGTTTTCCCTCTTGTGCTATTGTTTTATAAGATCTATGAGATTTAACTTTTGGGTGTTTTTACACTGGTTCGCATCTATTATGCAGTTCCATTTGTAGTGTACTTTTGAGCGCTTCCTGTAGGGCAGGTTCAGTAGTGATAAATTCCTTTAGCTTTTGCTTGTCTGGAAAAGGCTTTATTTCTTCATTATTTATGAAACTTAGTTTTGCATGATACAAGATTCTTAGATGGCAATTGTTCTGCTTAAGAAGACTAAAAATGGGGCCCCAATCCCTTTGGGCTTCTAAGGTGTCTGCTGAGAAGTCTGCTTTTAGCCTGATGGTTCGCCTTTGTAGGTTAGTTGTTGCTTTCATCTTGGAGATTATAGAATTTCCCCTTTCACTTTCACTTTGGCTAGGTTAATGATTTGGAGTGTCTTGGAGATGTTCTATTTGCTATGAATCTTCCTGGTTTTCCATGACCATCTTGTATCTGAATATCTGAATCTCATATGATGCCAGGGAAGTGCTCCTCAATAATTCCCTTGAATAATTTTTCCACGCTTTTTGCTTTTCTTCTTCCAGGATACCTGTAATTCATATGTTGGCTCATTTCACATAGTCCCGTATTTCTCTGAACGATTGTTCATTCTTCTTTTTCCTGTGTCTTTGACTGATTGGATTACTTTAAAGGCCTTGTCTTCAAGCTCTGAGATTCTTTATTCTCCTTAGTCTAGTCTGTTGTTGAAGGTTTCTGCTGTATTTTGTAATTCCATAAATGACCCTTTCATTTCTTTAAATTCTGTCATATCCTTTCATGTCCTGTTGTCTCTTCAGTGAGTTCATATTTTTCATTTGTGTCCTGAAATATTTTTTTGGTTTTTATCTTTCTCTTCAATTCCATTCATGTTTTTTGCCATCCATACTCAGAAATCCATTTCTGACATTTTGATAGTTTCCTTTTGGTTGGGGTCTGTTGCTGTAGATGCACTGTGATCCTTTGAGGGTGTCAGACTAGCTTGTTTTTTTCAGGTAGCTGGAATTCTTTTGTTTGTTTGTTCTCATCTCAAACCTTTCTCTCAGCTCAGGGCTGATAGGTTTACAGTGTACCTATTCTCCTTTTCTGGGAACTCTCCTACTTAATGAGGAGGAGAAATCCCTGGATAGCACTTTTGTATCCTACTACAGAGGACCTGGCAGGAGAGGGGTGGATGCACTAAGAGCCTGTAACACAGCTGTTCTTCTGCGTCATCCAGTCCCCCTGTGGTTGTCACAGTCCAAGCCAGTGCTGATGGATACTCGTTTGGATTGGCGGGTTGGTCCCCAGGCTGCTATTAAAAGGTTGGGCTAGGGGCTAGGCAAATCCCTCTCCATGGAGGTCAGTGGCATGACCTTGGCCAGTGCCTGGGCAGGTCATGGGACCTTGGTGGGTGCCTGGAAGTGCAGCCTGTGGTGAGGTGAGTCTTGGGACCTTGGCAATTTCCTGCATGGGTTGTGGGATGTTGGCAGGCTCTAGGGCAGGTTGTGGGACCTTGGGCAGCACCTGGGTGCATCACGGGACTGCAACCAGTGGTGGGACAGGGTGGGTCTTGGGAATTGTTGAGTCTCTGTGTGGGATGCAGTACCTTTGCAGGTACCTGGACAGGTTGGGGATCTTGGCTGGTGCTTGAGCAGGTTGTGGGACCACAGCCAGTGGTGAGGTGATTCCTCATGCTGTAGTGGCTGGCAAGGCTAGTGTGAGGTGCAGTGCCCTGCCAGAGACTCACAGTGGCTGGAGCTCTCTCTTCACCCAGGTCTGACTATGGCAACTGCTGTGGTGTTACTCAGGTGGCAGTGGCAGTGCTATTGAGATGGCAAGATGGCAGTGGCAGATGCTGAGGACTGATGGACATCTGCTCTGTTCGGATCCCTCGGAGGCAGCCAGTAGGGGGCGTTGGGTGGTGCATGGCACCTAGTCACAGTGTGCATGAGAGAGCCTGCCTTCCCCTGTCCCTCTCTGATCTGGCAGGAATAATGGGGAGACAGCTGCAGTGGAACTGACCCCTGTGCAGACTGGGCACCCTGGGGCTGAGAGTACAGATTGGTGTCTGTTGCCATGTCCTGGGACTAGAAGTTGGTGGGACCCCACTGTGCCCATTCTCCAGTGCAATACTGCTATAGTCTCCAAGCTCCTTGATCAGTTCGGAGCCATGCTGTGGTGGAGACCTCCTCGGAGCTTGGATCTCAGTGTCCCCTGGAGGAGTGCAGAGCCCTGGGGATCTCTCGCCTAACCCTTCCCTATGTGTGAACACCTCCGCCAGGTATCTTCCTGTCTCAGGTATCTTCCTGAGAGGTGTGCAGACCTCACCTGTCTCTCTCCTGCTTTGGGTATCTCCAGTCGCTTCTCTGATGATTCATAGTGCTCTCTCCAAAAGCATTGTGGATAGAAGTCTACCCACAGGTGACCCTCTGCCCACAATCTTTGATCATCTCCTTGAGAGCAGCAAGTGCAGGCTGCTTCTAGTCTGGCATCTTGGCCTTTCCCTCCAATTTTTTTAATCTAAGTTTTGATAGTTCATTTATCTAAGCTCTTAAAATTCTTTGCAGAGACAGGAAAATATGTAGAAAGAGCCAAGCTCAAGCTAGGAGTTAAGTCTTGGGTCCTCAGCTGGGCATGGTATCTCTCATCTGTAATCCCAGCACTTTGAGAGGCCATGGCAGAAGGACTGCTTGAGACCAGGAGTTTGAGACCATCCTGGGCAACATAGCAGGACCCTGCCTCTGCAAAAAGTGAAAAAATTAGTTGCGCATGATGGTGTGTACCTGTAGTCCTAGCCATTTGGGAGGCTGACATGGGAAGATCTCTTGAGCCCAGGAGTTCAAAATTACTGTGAGCTATGGTGAGGCCACTGCACTCCAGCCTCACTGACAAAGCGAGACCCTGTCTCTTAACAAAAAAAGTCTTGGTTCCTACTTCTGCCTTTGCCAGTAACTCTTCATTCAGTAAACAGTTACTAAGCATACTGCCAGGCACCAAAATAGACATTCGTGTATAAAGTCAAGTAAGACAAGGTGCCTACGCTCTATTACTTATGTTTAGAAACGAGAGGCAACTAAATGCATGTTTGTAGTCAATTACATGTTAAAATGCACAGAGTAGTTTGTGTTCCTAGGAAGAAGTGACAAGGTTTATTGCAGGGAAGGGATGGAGAATAACTGACTACACAGAAAAGATGATGCTTAAGCTAAATCTTGAAAAGTAAATTAGTGTTTGCTAGATAGAGGGTTTGAAAAGCATTCTAGGAAGCAAGAACTATGTAACCAAATGCCTGAAACAACATGAAAACATGGAAACATTTCTGTGTTGCGAGAGAACATGGTGTGAGGTACAGTTCATCAGTGGTGAAACTGGAGAGGATTGCTAGGCTATGGAAGGTCTCATATTTTATGCTGAAGGAGGAGTTTGACTTTATCCTGTTACATGTTAGGGATACAATGGAAACAAGAGTTCTTACTTTGAAGAAGCTTATGTCTAGTGGAGTAGACATAAAAATATTTTGGTTCAGTATGCTCAGTGTGTTATGATAATGGTAAGTACTCGATGCTATGGGAGCATGAAGATAGAACACCAGCCTCAGTCCAGTGTGGGTCACAAAGTTTTCGTGGAAGTAGTGACACTTGAGAGAAGATTGAAAGACTATTTAAGAGTTGGTGAAATAAAAAAAGGTCTTTAAATGTTTATCCTAGCTGGATACAGTGGCTTATGCCTATAATCCTAGCACTTTGGGAAGCCAAGGCGGGAGGATCACTTGAGGCCAGAGGTCAAGCTTACGGTGAGCTATGACCAGGCCACTGTAGTCCAGCCTGAGTGACTAAATGAGACCCCTGTCTCTTAAAAATAAAAAAAAAAGTTTATTCTAGCAGCACCATTAAAATAATGTCAGAAGAGTGATACTTAAAGGAGGAAGATGAATAATGAGATAATTTTTATCCAGTAATCCAAGTAAGAAATGGGCCAGAGCTAAGGCTATTGCATTGGGGTGGAGAGAAGGGATGTTGGAAACCACAAGACTTGGCGATTTATTAGTCGTTGAGTATGAAAGAGAAGGAGTAATTTTGGGTAGCGTTTTTATGGCTCAAGTGACTAAGTGGTGCTGTTCTCTGAGATAGCAAATAAAGGAGGAGGAAGAGGAAGGATAGATTTGGAGAGAGAAATAATGATTTCACTTCTGGATGTGCTCAGTTTGCTGTTGAAGTAGAGCTTTCTAGTTCATAAATGGATATATGTCTCATGCTCATTAGAGAGGTCTGGGCCACAAATGTAGATCAGTAAGCTATAGGCACATGGGTATAGATTAGAATTGCTATGATGTTTCAGGGAGAGTAAGAAGCGGAGTGAGCTAAAAACAGTATGCTAGGAAAAAGTCTCAGCAGTTTTGTTTATTTGAATAGTGTTTCCAAATCTACTTTCATTAGCTAGAATGCTACAGGACCCTGCAGTTCAAGGAGAGAGTCCACTTCCAGTAGCTTACAGACAAAACGACATGCCATCTTAAAGTTTCTGCTTATTAGAAACAACGGAAATGCATTATAGGGCAGCAGTAACTGTAATGGCTGGTTTGCCAACCCGGGGAGTGGAATTAAAAATGCATTAAAATTTATATAAAGGAAAGTAAATAGCAATGAGTCTTTATTGGTTTGGACATACTTAAATGACTGTTGTTTCTCTTTGTGTGGCTAAGAAAAAAAACCTGTAAAAATAGAAGAAACATTCCCTTTTGGAACTTGAGTCATGTGAAAATTTATTATTAATAAAATGGACAGCTTCTTTCTTTAAAAAAATTAGTATGCTAGGGGCGACAAAGATAAAGGAAATAATGTATACATAATAATTGATAAAATTTTCAAACCTTATAAAATGTGTGATATTACAGTTTTCAGCAATCTTAATTTTTTTATTCATTCTATTTTTAATACTAAAAATAAGATGGAAACTTATTTGCTCTGAATTTTAAAAACAAATAGAAATCTTTTTATTTTCATAAAGCTTTTTTTTAAACATAAAAAGTCATTCATTGTTACAATAATGTTCTGTTTGTGCAGGTAGATGGTAAACACAGAAAAAAAAATTCAGTGTTTGAAAGACTTCAAATTGATATTCAACACTTGTGTTTGAGTAAGTTGCATAACTTTCCATTCTCTACCATAAATCATAGAAGTTTCAAACTGAGGGTTGCTTAGAAATCCAGTCATGCAGAACAGTGTTTCAGGGAAAAAAAAATTTTTTTCCATTGTTATTATATAAATGTTTTATGTAACAGTTAAATAATTGTAAACTGAATTAGAATTGAAACTTGTTTTTCATTACCAACTGGAAATGAAGTGTTATATTAGGGAAGAGTTTAAAAGTTTTGATAATAATGTACTTATGCTACTTCTTTGTCCTATTTAAATTAATTTTGAGTCTGTTCATACCATAAACTAGCCTTCTACCTGTAGTTAACATGACTTTGCCTAAACCATTAAAGAAAATGAGATAGTTCTCTGCCTAGCTAATGTGTAAGAATACTTCCTAGAGTTTTAAACTGTACCAAAGGAAATAAATTGTTGCTGTGGAACTCACAGCAACATATACACACATATCCACATATACACACAGACACACATACCTCATTCTCTTTAGTGTCCTTTCTATATCTTTTCTAAGTTTTTCAGATTATTTAAAAACAAATAATGCAAATAATGCAATGTATCTCGGCAACTTCTTCCATCCACTAATTGTAATCCAACCTTGAGAAGCATACCATCATTTGCATATAAATTACTGTATTTAAAATTATTTACTGGATAGATAAATTTTTTGATGTCATGAACACTAAACAATTTCTTATATGTTGAGTTCTATAAAGTGAGAATGTTTTATTCGAATGTCTTTCAGCCCTAAAATTCAGAGACTCTGATCAGTTCTCTCTTTCAGAAGGCCACATTAACGTGTACTTTCTCTCATGAGAGAGCTAACTTAATTCTCATTTTCTTGTTTTTCAGGCAAGATTCCTGTGCTAAGAGAAGGAAAACTACCTGTGGTAGGAATTGGAAAGCATCTGTGTGGTGTGGCAACAGGTATGTAAACAATAATGTCTAAATTGACACATTAAGTTTTGACTTAACCTGGCTTCAACCATTTCAGTGGTCTCTTTTAGATTTCTTATGTTTACAACTCATTAGTCTTCATAGTAGCACTGGCCCTGCGTTATATCAAATACAGAGCTTTCCTATTTATCTTCTCATTTTGGCCATTTTGCAGAGTAATATAAGAGTTTTGTGTGTAAATACTGTGTCATATTGGCCTTAGAGTGCTTTGTATTTCAGTCAAAAAAAGGAAGCAAACCATTTATGGAAACTATATGATTCCACCTGAGAAGCTACTGATTTTTTAGAGGAACCGCTTAGGAAAAACTCTGAAACCTTTCCCATTAGAAGATTATTGTGTTTCAGGATTCTGAGGAAAAAATAAATTTTTGACAAAAAAATCTAGGCCAGGTGTAATGGCTCATGCTTGTAATCCTAGCATTTTGGGAGGCCAAGGCAGGAGGATTGCTTGAGGCCAGGAGTTTGAGACCATCCTGGGCAACATAACAAGACCTGTCTCTACAAAAAATTTAAAAAAATTTTTTTTTAATCTAAGCTGTCTTGTCATAGCACTTCTATTCATCAGATCTAGCATGGTAAAGCGGAAACAGCATGTGCTTTGGATTCAGATAGTCTAGCCTTCAGCTCTGTTGCAGAATCTTGGCAAATTACTTAACCTCTCTGACGTTTGGTCACCTCATCTGTAAAACAGGGATACTAATGTAATTTACCAAACTACATGTAAGCTGTCTGGCACATAATAGTGTTCAATAAATGTTAACTATTGTTACATCATCTTCCTGACTCCTGCTAGTTTCACCATCTACCATTATGGGGAACTTGGAGCCTCTGTAAAACATTATTCAAATTGGGTAGAAATAGCTTTAAGTACTTTATATTCGTGTTGTCTTTCTTAGCTTTCAGACTACAGTCCTGCACCACATGACATTTTAGTCCACGATGGACTGCATATACAGTGGTGGTCCCATAAGATTATAATATCGTGTTTGTCCTATAACTTTTCTGTTTAGATACACAAATACTTATCACTGTATTACAGTTGCCTGCAATATTCACTACAGTAACATGCTGTATAGGTTTGTAACCTAGAAGCAATAGGCTATACCTTATACCCTAGATATAAGTAGTAGGCTATAACTTCTAGGTTTGTGTAAGTTTTGTATACTTTGTGATGTTTGCACAAGAATGAAATCACCTAACAACACATTTCTTAGAACATATCCCCATTGTTAAGCAACGCATAACCGTGCTTTCACCTACCTTATCTTATTAAATGCCTTCTGAAGTAAACCAATTCCATCGTGGGGCAAGGAGAGGACATGCCTTTGACTCCACCCATCTAATCCTAGTTTCTCAAAAATATAACCTGCAGTAACCATTTCTCATGTTCTGCACACTTTTTCCCCTTTGATTCACTCTATCTGAATCCTCCCTACCTCTCCACTGCAGTTGCTTACCCTTTTTGAAATTCTGTTTCCTTCTCTTTTGTAACACTCTTTTCCTGGTTCTTCCCCTCCTGCATCTATGCCCTTCTTTCTGTTTCTTTTATGGTCTCCTTCCACTACCTGTCTTTTAAATATTAGTATTCAGACCCGTCTGCTACAAACCTGATGTGTTTCTCCTTCTTTAAATTCTTGAGTACCTCCTGATGACCTGCAGAATAAAGTCCAGGCTCTTTGACATAACATCCTACTCTCAGTGTACCTTCTGCCTTCCTCTCTTAGCCATTCCTTCTCTCCATCTTTACTGTTCAGCAACATCAAACTCTGTGTACTTTTCCACATACCGCATGGTTTCTACTATACCTAGAATTCCACCTCACCCACCCACTTGCCCAAACAGAACAGCTGGTCAGTTTCTACTCATCCTTCAGCTCTGCTGTCACCACTCTTAAGGAGCCTCCTTAAATAAGATATGCCTTTTTAGTATTATCATAATACCCTCTGCGTATCTTTACCTTATTGTATTTTAATTATCTATTTACATATCTAATTCTCCCACTATGCTATGAATTTTTTTGTCTCCTTCTTTACTGTTCAGCAACATCAAACCCTGTGTACTTTTTCTAAGCATAGGCATATGCTAGTACAATGCTTGGTATATCACAGGAACTCAGTACATATTGGAATGAATGAATAATCTTGGCCACCGGTTTGCCGTGTTTCCTTGTCCCTCTCTAGCTATGTGACTTTGTCACTTAAAGGAGGTATAGAAATAAATTGCTAAAGCTACATCTAATTCTGAAATAACTTAATTATTTTAATAATTTTTTGGTTATTCACATTTCTTTACTTAAGTCAAATATGAGTAAAACAATGTCTACACATATTTTGTCAGAAAATAATAGTTTATGAAATAATAGATTAGCTATCAATTTGTCCAAATAATAGGTTTCTAATGTTTATTGAATTAAATTTATATGTTGAATTAAATTTACTAGTGAAATATCAGATCATTTAATACTCACTTGTGATAACTTAAGGTCATGAAATTTTAAAAAATATATACTGTTTTTGATTGAACAGACACAAAATGACAATCCAATCAGAAAATGTTTATTTTACGTTTGGGGTCTTTCCGATATTATCAACAATATAGCGATTTTCAATGTGAAGCAGCCACAGTCATCAAAAAATTCATTTATTTAGTTTTAAAATGTACCAAATTGTTTCATTTTAATATGTAGCACACCCACCTCTAAATTTGTATTAATCATCATTACATCTTTAATACTTTGCACATGAAAGGCATTCAGTAAATGTTTGCTGAATGAATTGTAAATTCAGTAAGGCTATTCACTGAGGGCTACTTTCCACATTCTGACCCCCTCTTTTCCACTGTAGTTCACCACTATTTGCTGTGAACATCTTACATTTCAAGACTATCTTCTTGACCTAGCATCAGCCTAAGCAGAACTGCCTTTTCAAATTTCTTTCTTTGTGTTTCTTAAGCTGGTATGTAAGTGTAGGTGAATAAATTCTTTCTATATGAGTCCTTTCCTCAGCTAGCATAAGAGAAATGAGAGATAATTCAAGTAGTTGGACTAAAAGTTTCTCATATTGTAATCTTAAGCTTCAGACAGTTTTATTGGGAATTCAGCTTTATGCAGAATAAATCATTAGAGAAATTGAGAAGATAGTTAAAAAAAGGGCAAATTTAAACAAAGTTGATAATTCGTGGTAGAATTATTACAAGTATAAAGCTAAGTAGGTTTTTATTGTTTTTGTTGTTAGGTTTTAAAAAACCATACTGTTTAATAAATGTAAAAAATATTTATTTTTAAAGATGATGTGGTTTGGGGGGGCCACATAATTGTGTTTGCAGATCTTGCATTACGATGTTTGGTTGAAACCTATGCTGCCAGTTGTGAGGAAAGAAATGAAGAACCTTTAGCCAAACGCATAAAGAATGATAAAACAGAAAAAGAAATTAACACTTTGGCCAAGGAAGGAAATGAAAAAAATGTCCCAGAGAAGTGGACCCCTGTGGCTGGCATTGTTATTGCACTCTGTTGTCACCACAGGTGTGACTGGAGACATTATGTGGGCAAAGAATATTTCAGGGCTCTAGGCCTCGGAGCAGTGGAATTTCACTATTTCCAGCGAATGAGTAGTTGGGCGACTTGTGGGATGCGGAAAACATCTCTGGAAGCCTCAACTATTACCATGAAGGGGGAAGAACATGATGATGGAGGATATAGAATCACAGATGACAGCACTAATAGTTTGCCTGGGTAAGTGACTACTTTTGTCATGCCCAACACTAAAGGAGAAATATTATTGCTGTACTTTCTTTTTAGATGACTGTTACCAACAATTTAGTTATGGAAATGTATTTTACAATCTATTTTAGAATAAGTTAAAATATACACATTTTTATTGTAGCCATAAAATGTGTCTTGGAAGCATGAGACATAGCACCTAGTATTAATGTATTATGGTTTATTTAGTAGTCTGTCAATAACTATAAGTCACTAAAATAATTTTTTATAAATGTTTATAAAATTTTAATAATGTTTTGTGTGTGTTTATTTGATTTAGGCTTCTTACTGTTGAAGAAAAGAAGAAAATAGGGCATCTTTGTAAATTGCTGATTGACCAAGGTCGAATCCAGTATTTGCAGCAGAAGGGATTCAGTCCTGCCTTACAGTATTATACAGACCCTCTGGTGTCTTTGGAAAATGTATTGTTAACTGCTTTACCAAATCATTCTTTATCACCAGAAACAACTGCTTAATGGAAAAGAAATTTGAACATTATCTGTCTTCCACCAAAAAAAGTTTTTAATTATATTTTTATATTCACGAAAATATAATTTCAATAGCAGATAATATGAACTTTAAAAAATGCTGTGGCCTCATTGAACTTTTGGTAATAGCTTTGTTTTTTACTTCAGAGGTCCAAACATTAGAGAATTCACCAAATTCCTAAAGTAATCCTCTTCAGCAGGGCATCTTGAATTATATTATCCATCTGTATTTACAGAGATTGGTAAAGTAGTTGAACAGTTGACTTGGTGATCTGAAACACACACAATACATCAACATGTAATTAGCATATTAACTTTCTATTTGAATTACTTTTGGAAATTTATTTTCTTTTGATATTATTTAGTATTTTTCATTTCTCAAGTTCAAAATGTAATGATTAATTGTCACTTTGTAACAAAGGCTAAGCTAAGAATTTGGCTTATGTGTGGATTTTTTTCCATGCAGATGTGGCAAGGACAATTGTAACTTTCTCACATGCAAATGAATTCAGATATGTTCACAGTCAATTAATGAAATCACCTTACGATTTCAAGAGCCATACCTGTATTTATATATTACCATAATTTGTCCACGACAAACACCAAATGTGAGATATTTTCAAAGAAAAAAAGACTATTTCACTTTTCACTTCATTTTTTCTTGCATAATTATCTAGTTAGAACTTCCAAAAAGATACTTATAATTCACAAATTAAATTGAAATTTAGAAATAACTTTGGAGTTAATTAAGTATCTCATATCTTTTATCAGGTCATCTTTTACATATATAAGTATAAAGAGTAAGTATGTTCTCTTCATACTTTTCGTTTGGAAAAATATGTTTGGGAGAATAATTTGGAATAAAGTGGAAATTAGATAATGAAACCAAAAACCTTCTCACATTTAGGCCTTATTTAACTCATGAGCGGTCTCTATGCACAAGCAAATACTAAACCAAACATACGGTAGACTGTTATTCTCTTCCACATCTTATTCGTGTTTTGTTTCTGCCTTTATTTGTAAAAATTGTCTTAATTGTAGATATATTTGCCAAGACAAAGATCTAGAATTACAAATTTTAGATATTATAATGATATTCTGAGGTAACTATTTTTATCCTGTAGGTATAGGTTACACAAATTGTAAATAAGAAGCCTAGCCCATTTTTAATTCATGAGTAGTTTAATCTCTTTTATGTCTTGTCAAACTGCCTCGGTTCAGATTCGAACCCTACCACTTCTCAGTTGTGTGACCTTGGGCATGCTGCGTAATCTCTTTGTGCCTCAATTTCCTCCTCTTAAAATGAGGATGAGGATAACAATAATGCCTACCTCATGAGGTTGTTGTGAGCATCAAATGAGATAACACAAATAAAATGCTTAGAATGGTTCCAAGCACAGAATAAGTAGTCAATAAATATTAGCTAATAGTAGCAGTGGTAGTAATTCATGAATCTATTTTTAATAACGTAATAGGTAGGCTTTGATTTTATTATCTCTTTGTTTAAGTTTGTTAATGTTTTTCTCTTGTTACAAGTTTTATGTCAAATATTACTGAGGTAGTTTTATTATTTTTTAAGTTAGTTACTCATGCCCCCTAACAAGAGAACATAAGTGAAGATAATACATCATTCAATAATAAACCTTATTTGATTGTGTCAATGCCAATTTGTGTCAATAAATTTGTTTTGCATCATTCAACAATTTGTGCCCAGAAATCAAATATATTCTACAACAACATTCCTGTAATGGCTGCTTCCCGGAATAATAGGCAATGTCACATGGAACCTCCTAGCCTTAGCATCTGGAGTTCTAGGAAGGGAAAATTTCAAGTCAGATAGAATTATATATATATACACCATTTCTTTGGAACCTTCAGCCCTCAAGAGCCCAACCTCATGATATCAGTTTCAACACAATGGCTCTTAATCCTCATTTCGCTGCTTTTTTGGTACTGCCTGTTGTTGGAGCAGTGGAAGCCAGAGCTGCAATCACTGTCTTGTTAGGTGTGGTTCTCAGCATTACAGGCACCTGGGCTTGCTTGGGTGTATATGCAGGGAAAAGAAATGGACAGATGAGACTTCGAAGGACCTCCCAAGTCAAACCTCACCCTGAAAACCTTCGTGCTTGAGGCTAAACCTGAGCTTTAGTGTCTGAATGTTTCTAAGAAACAGTAAAATAGGGGAGTTTCATATTCTTAGTTGTTTCTCTTAAAATGGGAACAAATTGATATGTAAATGGGAAAAAATGTTTACAGCAAGTAATGCACTGAAAAATGCAGCCTATAATTTGTATTTGCTGGTTAGAAAGGTCAAAGAAGTAAGATGGCTGAAATTTACATAAGTAATATTTCATACCTTTTCAATTTTCAAAGCATATGAAATAGGAAGAAAAACTCTTGCTCAGAATCCTAGGAAATTATCAATGTTCATTTATAATCACTGCCTCCTGGATTGTTGAGGAGTCTTTTCTCCATATTTTTATTACATTTTTGTTTTATCTCCCAAGTTAATATTGTATTTAGATATCAAATGGCCAAAAATTGAAACTTTTATGTCTGGGGAAAAAATTGAGAAAAGTGTATTCAATGTACCCAATATTGAAATGGAGAAAAGATTTAATGTAAAAAAAAAACCCTTTATATTAATTAACTGAATACTGTATTAAAGTACTGGTGAGAAGTACTGTATTAAAGATAAACCCATTATGTTGTAAAAAATAAGTAAATAAAACAGGTACAACAGGCATAATCTAACCTCAGTTATGTTTCATAAAACACACATACACACTCAGGTATTATCATACTGGTAGAGTCTTGTGGCCCATTGAGCTTAATGATATGTTTCTGACCATGGTTCCAAGTACCACCATTTGGAAAGATAAGCTTGTCCTTCAACACCAGCCTTAGGTCAAGATTATTGTTTTTCCAACCTTCTTTATTTATCTTCACATATCATGAGAAAGTGACTATGTGGGATATGCATATAGCTATTCCTTGACCAGAATTTGCAACCTCAGCAAACCCCTTCTTGAACTTCAGATGCATCTACACAATTACTGTGTCTTGCATGTCCCACAGGTGCATCTTCTGTTTCTACCACCTGATCTGCCCACCAAACCAGCTTCAGTACTTCATTCCCCATCTTAGCACTACCATCCATCTAGTTGCTTTAACCAAAAACTGAGATTCATTTGGAACTCCCTTTTCTCATTTTCATTCAATTATCAATTCTGTCAACTGCTTTTATATATTTATTCTTTGCTTTCCAAAACTAGGCCCCAAATGATTACAACTTTTACCTGTCTTCCCCCAACCTGTCCTCCAAGCTCTTGCACCTGTGACCTGGCTACAATAGATCTAATCATCATTTCCTAAACATCCTCCACTGAATGTCTTCTAGCTGAAAAACTCACTGTCTGCTCAGATTACACTCATTTTTCAAACTATTTGCTGCACTGAGCTGAACTGAAATCTACCTTTTAAGTAAAAAGGTTACACACATAGCAAAATGTTATTCACATTTTAGTGAATTATAAAACCATGATTTCTATTACTATCCTATTGTTTTTTTATTCACAGAAAGGCTTTCTTTCCTTAATTAAGAAAATAAGTAATTCGAAATTATCAGAGACTGATTGAAATCTGCATAGAAACGCTCACATTTCAACTGTTGGTTAAAATCTGTTAGCTGGGTGTGGTGTTACATGCCTAGAGTCCCAGCTACTCTAGAGACGGAGGCAGGAGGATCACTTGAGCCCAGGCGTTCCAGGATGCAGCGCCCTGTGCCTGCACCTGTGAATTGCCACTGCACTCCAGCCTGAGCGACAGCAAAATGCCATCTCTTAAAAACAAAATCTGTGTTCTGATATTTTCCATTCCTAGATAAAATGCTTTTTGCTATTTGTGAATTGTAGAAAAACAGGAAATGGCAGGGAAGGTCAATTCATGTTCAAACAGATATGTATGACAAGCTGGTAGAATGAGGTAGTGAAGCTTTAAGAATCACATCTTCATCGGTTGTGCAAGTGCTTGGCCAAAGGATTTATTTCCTGGCTCCACTTGAAAGATGTTGAATATGTGTACAACCTCTCTCCATTTCACTTCTTTTCCTTCCACAATACTGACCAAGAGACCACAGAAATTGACAGAAAAGGAAAAGTGGAATGAGAAACCCATAAAGGAATTAAAAAAAAGTTAGAAGTTAATTACATTCACATTCCCCTACCAAAGAAGAATATTTAATCTGTTATATACAAACATACCTGCTCTTCTCTGTGACTCTTGTATGTATATGTGCATAAACTGAAGACCAAATAATTCCCGTTCCTCTTCCTCATCTACGCTTTCACTGGGAGGGAGTGTCACTTCCAATTGCAGTGGGTTGTCTCTGAAGTTGACAAACCTACCAGTTCACCAGAAAACAGTATGTTTATAGGTGCAATAGAAGTGTACATTTATTCTTCTGGAGAAAGATCAAGTGATAACATACTAAATTACTCTTTTTTAACGGGTTTCAATAACTGCACATCTTGGTGTGGGATGTGATATATCTCAAGAATCTTTTAAGTTTCTTTCCTAGAAGGAAAAAATATTATTAATAGCTTTAGACAACTTAACTTTCAAAGCTTGTAAAAGTAACTACTAACCCACAGCATATATTTAATGTGATCCAGTTTAACTTTTAAGAGCAATTTTAATGCATCTTAAATATACAATTAATGCTATGAGCTTAGCTTTTGCTATTTTATAGACCTGCGTGTTGTTTATCATTTTGTCTTCGCTATCTAGCACAAAGTAGATAGTTGCTGAATAAGTAAATGAATAAGTAAATAATTTTGTTATGGAAGTTTGGTGGTTTGGTGTGTATTCTCTATGTCGGGAAATTAAATTTTGACATAAAAACACTTTAGAGAGTTTCAATAATAATTATCAAAAAGTTATATCTACTTCTATTGGTAACATTTGCTTGTGTCCATTTATAGTTATTTAGGAGGAAGTAATGACTATTTTTATGCTTTTGATTTTCATATTGTAAATGAGCCTTGTTAGCTATATAATTTTCATGAAAATATCGCCAACAGAGGACATTTCTTAAAGCTGGTAAATCCAGCTTTAAGAAAGATTCTTGTTTCAAAGATTCTTTCTTGAATATACATACCAGTATTATATGAATCCTATTCATCAAATTATAGAATGTCAACATTGGAAAAGATTTTTAAAATGTATCCATTCATATAAATAAGAACCCAAATTTATTAATAACAGTCTCTATATTGTTTTGTTCTATGGCCAGAAAGAAACATGTCAGTTTTGTATCTATAACTTTTTACCTCAGATTTGCCATTTCTTCCATACAAACTGGGATATCTTGCAGTCTATTGTTGCTGAGAACAAGAGTATCCAGATTTTTCATTTTGCTAATTGTTTCTGGCAAGCATGTTATTTCATTCCTTTGCAGCCATAATGTATGTAGACTTTTCATTCTGAAAAATTAGAAGAAGTTTCTGCAATTAATCACACACAATATGGTGTGATTATTATGTTAAAATAATAATATGAACCATAATATGGTTCTCATTGTGTTAAAAATCAAAGAAATGCATCTTTCACATCTCCTTTAACCAGTATGCTTATTGAGTTAACTGACTTCACATTACCTGATTAGTAGGGAAAATATATTAGGGAGTTAATCTCTATTGTATAACTCTCATATCACGTGGTAGTAGAAATGAAATCAGTGTATTCTCATAGGATTTCTTAAAGAAGAACTGCTGTAAATGTCATCTAATTTGAGTTGGTGTCTTAAGAGAAAAATCAAATGATTCATATGCTCTTTTGGGGGAAGGCAACATGCATAATGGTTAACAGCATGCACTCTGGGGCCAGGCTGCCTGAGCTTGGCCACTCACTCACTGTGGCCCTGGGCAACAAGTTAGCTAACATCTCTGTGTGTTAGTTTCTTCACTCCTTTGTAAAGTGCACAGAAGTGCCTGGCATGTGCTAATCAACGTTGTTATTGGGGCATATTCTTGTTATTTTCTTAAAGTCAGATAGCCACTTTTCCTCTCCCAAAACACTTTTACTAATTTGGAATAAATGGAAATATTCTGTTAAAACATAGCATAGTTCAAACCAAATGGACTGATTGTGATTGATTATGCTTGGGATTCCCTTTGTCTTGTTTAGTTTGTTATTTCTTATTATTCATAAGTGGTCTCAAGACATTTGTTGGTAGCATAAGAAGTTATTTATTTTACCTTTCTATAGTATCAGGGAGTTGTTCAAGTCTGTTGCTTCCCATGTCTAGCCACTCAAGGGCAGGCATGTTCAACACAGCAGGAGGGATTGTAGTAAAATGGTTCATACTCAAATCAAGGTGAGTAAGTTTTAACAGATTGCCAAGCTGAAGAAGAAAGCAAGGTTTTTTCAAAATAAATGTCCACAATGTAAATTACAAGTAGACTCACTCACATTGGTAAAGGAGATATTTCACATCAAGGAATGTTTGCACTATACTAGGGCTGTATTTAGTCATAGTAGTTCACAACAAATGAAAAATAAAAACATAAGCCTAGTTATTTGGGAGGTTGAAATGGAAGGATCCCTTGAGTGCAGGAGTTTGAGACTAGCCTGGGCAACATAGCAAGACCTTATCTCAAAAGCAAATAAAAAACTAAATAACCTCCAGAGAAGTGAAAGGCTCTCTCATAGAAAGTTCATCTATTTGAAGAAAATTTATCTTCCAAAATAACCAGCTTCCAAGGTTTACAGAACCTGCCTGGCAAAAGCTTTTTTCCCCCTGAGAGTAAACATCTGGTGTCATGTGTTTCTTTCATCCAGTAGTTGAAAATTGTATAGGAAAACTCAAACTTCAAAATCATAATTATTTTTACTGAACTTTTGTGCCTGACAATTTACATACATTATCTCAATCCAATTTACACCTTAATAATTTTATTTTTTAAATGAAATAAGCAATCAAAAATTAAGAATATTTTAACAAACACCAGCATAGTGTGCTCAGCTTAAGAAAGAAAATGTATTGATATGAGTGCACCTACCGTATGCTCCTTGCTTCCTCTCCGGAGGTAGTGCCTGTTCAGAATTTGACAGCCATCATTCTCATACATTTTTTTATGTTTTTATGACTATATATTATAATAAGTTGCCTGGGATAGAGTGCAGTGGCATCACCATAGCTCACAGCAACCTCGAACTCCAGGGCTCAAGTGGTCCTCCTGCCTCAGCCTCCTGAATAGCTGGAACTACAGGTGTGGGCCACCACGCCCAGCTACCTTTTTTATTTATTGTAGAGATGGGATCTCACCATGTTGCTCAGGCGGGTCTCAAACTCCAGGCCTCAAGTGATCCTCCTACTTTGGCCTCCCAAAGTGCTAGGATTACAGGCATCAGCTACCATGCCCAGCCTATATTTCTATATATATTACCACTATATATATATGCTTTCATAAATTTTGTATTTTTATGTTTTTTAAACTTAAGGATTATGATACCATACTTATCTTTCTTTAACTTGCTTTTTTCTCTCAATATGAGTGTTTAAATGATTCATGTTGATGCTTATAGCTCTGGTTTATTCATTTTTAAATATCTCTTTAGTTATCTGTGTTCCCCACCCCCAAGTCCAAGAAAATTGTGAGTATATAAATTGTCCACCATTATACCTTAAATTGGTTCATTTTACATATGTGTATATATGGATATAATGGCTCAGACAGGTCATGATACCAGAAATGATAGAGCTACAATGTGAATTCAAGTTTTTGTGGACCTAAAGCCACAAAATTTCTTCCCTCTTTCAGCATAACATCCTAGTGAAAGTTTTAAGTTGTGAGAATTTAGTTAACTTTTATTAAAAAACCCTCCATTTAGTTTGGAAGATTCTGTGTTTTATTTCTGTCTCAGGGCATGTTCAGATTCGTACTACAACATTTCCATTGCATAAAAGTACATAAATACAATGATCTGTAGATAGTGCAAAAAAACAGGAGAGTTCCATCTAGTAGATGAAGCTATTTCTCCAGCTTTCGAATTCAAGCTATGAATAAGACAGTTTTTCAAAATCTGCCATTAGACTGTTGGAATTTTCAAATAGTTTAGAATAGAGTAAAAAAAGATCACTTTTACATTAGCATATATATGCTTGTGTGTATACCACGTATGCAATTTAATACCTGAAAAATGAGTTTCCAATTGCTGGTTTCTTAGTAGTTTTGATTTTGGAAGATCGAAAAGATAATAAAGCTAACAGTCCTAATTTTGCATTTGTGAAAACTGAGACCTAGGTATATAAAGTGGTGTGTCCAAGGAAGGCCACATTTTTGGAATTATTCCTGGGATCAAGATCTCAGTTCAGTATTTGTTCACTGTAACCTGTCCGGGTAAAGACTGGTTAATAGACATGCACAAATTCACATAGTTTTTATAGTGACAAAGCCAGTGCTAGAAACAAAATCACATAAATGAGAAATAAAATATTTATTGGCCTGCTTTTATGTGTAAGAAATTGTTTATGTGATCATTTTTATTGTATGCAAGGGTGTACATTTCATTAAGTGGAACTATTATCAAATGAAATAGATATACACTATGTTTTACTTGCAAGAGCAACAATTATTGATAATATTAACAAATATTGGTAATATTGGTAATCTTAATTTTAAAAGTATGTCAGAAAAAAATTCTGACATACTTATCAAGATAAAGTGAGAGAAGGGAATAGTCTTTCTCTTTTATTATTTTGCTTAACTTTTATCTTATAAAGTCATTCTTTTCAAAGGCAAAGCACCATGGAAATTTCCTTTGCTGATTCTAAAAGCATGAAATATTTTTGAAAAGTTATACAAATGTCTATTTTTTTATGATCAGTTTGATTTCACCAATAACAAGACATCATAACAAATGAAAGTTTGAAGGCATTCCAATCACATTGCCTTGCTTTCACTTGATAGAGTCTAGGAAGCTAGCAAGAAACATACTTCCTACACGATGGATGTCATGTTTTACATTTCACTTCCATCTCAAAACCCAATCACTCTATAAAAATCAAGTGGTAAATAAAAGCGTTTTTCTATCACCACATTGTGCTTTATGATAATCATTTATTCAATCAAAAAGCATTTATTAAGTAATCACTACCAACCTAGGCTCTGCCGTCAATTCTAAGAATATAAATAAAACTCTCACTCTGGGCTTCAAGGAGATCATAGTCTAGTCAACAAATGATATCAGCACTGTGAACAATAATAGAAGTATCTTTTACACCAAATAGATCTTTCTCCTACCTTGGTCTCCCAAAGTGCTAGGATTACAGGTATGAGCCACAGTGCCAGGCCTCTAATCTTTCTTTGATTAAAACCTGACATTATACTTATAATAATAAGCAATGGTTTTCACTATATATTTTTTCCTGAAATAAAATTCACAGAATCTCCTCTTTATTTTTATTGTTAACAATCACGTAATTGAGAAATAAACTCCTAACAAATGGAAAATAAAACCGTAGGCATTTATATCTTTCTGACCTCTTGTGGAAGATCACATATATCTCTGTTAACTGCCAGTTCTATTTTCTCCAAGCTGGCACAGTGACTTAGTTCCTTGGGGACAATCTTGATTTTGTTGTAGCTAAGAATCAGTTCCTGAAGTCTAGTTAGCAGTCCTACAAAACAATAATATACA
>CAUYSK010102854.1:0-59260 GCA_963575035.1 Avahi laniger
CATTCTACTAAGTGAAGTATCCCAAGAATGGAAAAACAAGCACCACATGTACTCACCATCAAATTGGTATTAACTGATCTACATTTACGTGCACATATAGTAGTAACATTCATCAGGTTCAGGCAGATGGGAGGGGGCGGAGGGGATGGGTATATTCATACCTAATGAGTGCAATGCACACCATCTAGGGCATGGACACGTTTGAAGCTCTGACTCAGGTGGGGTAAGGGAAATATACATAACCTAAACATTTTTACCCCCCATAATATGGTGAAATAAAAAAATAAATAAAAATAAAAAAGAAAGAAACTGATCAAATGTGTAATTCCATGAAGGCTTCTATTGGCCCAGACCAAGCATCTGAGATACTAAGGGTCTCAGCAGAAATTGAAACCAAGGAGCCACTGGATCAAGAGAGTGATTGGGAAGGAAAACTATGACTAAAACTGTGGATCCCAACATCTGGAATGTGTACACCTGAAAAGCCATTCCTACAGATGGAGATTTGTCACATATTTCTTTGTGCAATAAATTTCCCTGTTCTTTTTACCAAAGAAACTTTTTATTCTTTCACTGTAGTGGTATTTATGCCTGGCTCTCTAAGGTTTAGTTTCTTCATCTTTAAAATGAAGATAATACCTATTTTCCATGGTATTGTTGAGGGAATTAAATAAGTCAATTTATACACAATGACTGGTATTGTAAGTACTCATTTAAAAATAGCCATTTACATCTTTAGACAACTTTTCCAGCAGTCATTGTTCATTTGATATGCAAACATTAAAGTAAAAATTATCAATGAGAGCATAAGCTGCTGATTTTCTACTTGATGATTACTTTGTGCACAGACTTAAACATTGACATTTCTGCATCAGACAGAAACTAGAAAGGCATTGAGATGTCACCTCTGCCGTCATTAGTGTCCTGAGAGACCTGCACAGAGCCCCTTTCACTCTGAGTTATGGAGTGTTTGGTCTGGTAGCTCTGTGGTCCACTGAGCAGGGTGAGGGTCACCATAGTCCTGGCTTCTTTATGAAATTTCAAACCCTGAAGGCTGTAAGGGACTTTACAGGACATGCGACCCAACAGCCTCCCAGGGATCATGTCTGTGGCATCCTTGACAGGGGTCTTTTACCTTCTGTTTAAACACCCTCAGAGACAGCGAGTGCTGTGCCCTACAAGGCAGCCTACCCTGTTGTTGGGTTTCCCCGATTGTCACCTGCTTCCTTCTCACAATAAACTGAAATAGTGCCTCCTGTAAGTTTCATCCATTTGTCTTGATTGTGCCTTTTGGAGGCCACACAAACAGTCTGTACCCTCTTACATATGACAGCCCTTCAGAAAGATTTTCTTCCTGTTTGAAAACACTTCACTTACCAAAAAGATACCTGGCAAGTGATCTTCAATCAACCCCCAGGGAAGTTATATAGTGTCTCTTAAATAGTTTATAGAGTAAGAGTGTGTGTGTGTTTGCATGCGCATGCATGTGGTTTTGAATTTTATATGTACTTGAGGTGAGATATTCTCTAATGAGGTCCACTGAAAAACTTTCATTTATGTGAATATAGATTAATAAGGAAATAGTCCAAAATGCAAATTCATCAACATGTTGAGTCCCTACTGCTAGGAAATCTGGATGTAGTGAGAGTTTTGTAAGAAATGGGGAAAATGTAATTAAGAATATGGTCTATGGAGTCAAACTGAATGAAAACTGTGATTTTCTCTACCCTTGAATAGCTGTGTCATCCTGGGAAAACTTCTTATCTCTTGGAGCTTAAGTTTTCTTACCTATAAATTATTTTTAAGAGAATTACATGATAAAATTATTATGAATATTTTAGCTCAGTTTAGCACACAGTAGAAAATAAAAATAAATTTTATAACAGTTATTCTTTAATGAGTATCACCATTCTTGAACACCTGTGACCTCATTTTAGCACAATAACCTGAAATCCATTTTCCCCCAAAGTCAGTCACTTGTCCACAGCCATATAAGTGGCGTGACTCAGGGTAAGATTCAAATTTAAAGCATTTGACTTTAAAATGTGTGCTTTCATTACTAAGTCCATGCTGCGTCCATGTCACAGGCCTGATTAAATAAGCCAGTTCATCAGCAAAAATTGAGACCCATTCTTCCAAACAGTCCCAACAGGTGATGATACATATGTTTCAAAGATGTTTCCTGCCCAGAATATATCTGAATTCCTCCTTAAGGATGGATTTCAGAGTTGGTTAACTTTTTTTTTTTTTAATTCTCAGTGATAGAAAATTATGTCTTTTGTTGCCAAAAATAAAATTCACCCTCATCAGAAGTCATTCACAGTCAAGTCTGATGAATAAGCTGGGTGATGAAGCTAAGAGTTCATTTGTGTCACACACAGCCATGTGCCTATGAAACTGAGCCCAATTTCCTTGTGAGACTTGTAAATGGGATCCAAAAGCTGTCCCCAAAGAAGAGTTTCCATGAGGTTTTGAATTTTCTCACTAGATGCAGCCTACTCTTCCAAGAAAATGCTTTCAGAAAAAACAACATTTATTTGAAGTCATGAGTTTCCATTTATTTGTTAAGAACATCAGTTTCAACCTCGTTAATTTGCCTAAAGACATCAATTTGGTACAAGAAGTCCTAAAGACATGCTAAATCCTGAGGATGCAAACACAGACTCTCTTCCCACAAGGAATTTCAAATGCAGCCAGGAAAAAAGAAAGAGTAATGATGTCTTCAGGGTTGGTGTATACATAGGGCATTGAGAACGCTAAGGGAGGAGTGTAGTCTCAGGGAAGATGTTGGTGGCCTTGCCGGAAATGATGACAACTGATAGACTTTGGATGGATATCTGGGAGTTAGCCGGCAAGACAGTGAAAAGGAAGGAATTCTAGACAAATGAAACAGAGTGAACGGAAGTCCAGAAACATGAAACAGAATGGAGCATCTGAGCAACTACAAGATTATAGCAATGGCTGAAGTAAGGTGTGTCTATAAGGGCTGTGTTGCCAAACAGCTTTGCAGAACTAGGCAGGAGCAGTATCACAGAAGTTTGTGTCTGAAATATTTAGAAGTTTAGCTTTCACCTTGGAAAAGAAAGCAAGAAAATAAAAACCCAATTTTACAGAGTGGAAAAATTATTCTGACAGCAGCATGGAGAAACTTGGAGTTAGGCTGCAGCAGAAATTCACTTGAGAAGTCTGCGGATCTGGATGGAGGTGATGATAGGATGAAGAGAGGGTACGGATTTCAGGTAGGATTGGTAAGAGGATTAATTAAGTGGACTTGATAAGCAACTCCAAGTGGCAAATCAAGGAAAAAAAGGAGACAAAGGCATTTTTGTTACAATTTGACTCACTTAGGGGCCTTTGCATTTCTGCAAAGCCTCAACATTATCAAAGGGGATATCCATGCACTAACATCTGGAAGAGTCTATAAAACTCACATGCACACACATTCACACACACACAAACTCTGCATAATGAATACATTTCATTATTTTTAGTCAATCTCAGGGCCATTACAACCTAAGTGATGCATGAGGCCAGAAATAATTTCAGACCTCTGTGTTTGGCATTTATTTAAGGTTTATTATCAAGAGATAATAGACTATGTGCTCCTTATAATAGAGCTGTAGAGTTTTTAGAAATTAAAGTAGAAAATCGTGAAATGCCTTGTGCATGGTAATGATATTTAGCTGCTGCTGCTTTTAGTTTCTTTCTGAGACACAGGGTCCAAGGTGATTTTAAAAAGAGTCCTTGGAGGCTGCTGTGAGTTTTCCATTGATTTCATATGCAGAGAGGCTTCAGGTGTGCTCTTAATGCTGCCTATTGTTAACCAATTTTAAAAGGGGAATGCTTTACTGAAAAAAAAAAAGGCATTGAGATGAATTTCAGGCCAAGAGAAAAAAGCAACCACCAAAATCCTCTGTTTTGTCACCTTTACAACCACCTTACTGCAGGCAGAAATGTCTTAAAGACCCCTATGTACCAAACAATAAATAAATAAATAACTTGAAATGTTTGATCTATTTCCTTAAACCCCTTTGGTAAAAACTAATAAGGATTAGCCCCTTCCCCATAAAAGATAATTCATAGAAGAGCCCAAGTAAGGTTGGGAGGTGATCTGGGAGCAAGTTTGGCTGGGCCGAAGGTGAGATCACTAGGGCATCAGTGACTGCAGAAAGAAGAAAAAGTACCACGAAGAGCTGCCTCCTTCCTAAGTTCAAGACCTGGCCTCACAGAAAGGCCCTAGGACTGAGCACCCTGAGAGAACATCCATGCAAGTGGGTCTCCTCTCTAAACAAGCTACATTGGCCATTGACTTTAGCAAAGTTATGTTTGACCCTTCATTGCTTCAGGTAATTTGCTATGAAATTTGGAAAATGAATGGGAATTGGGCACATTCTTTGCCCAAACTCATCATTTTGTAATGACTCCCGTCATATCTCTAACCCATTGCACTGCAAGATAGGGCTAAGTATCACAAAATCAGTACAAGTAATAAGCTGAAGGAGCAAAAAAGAGAGAATCATTGTGGGCTTCCTGAAAGAGATAGCATTTGTTCAGGACCTTGAAAGCTATTCATGAGTTTCATAGGCAGAGATAACGCAGGATATTTCACCCAAGTGGGCATTGTACTGAGAGAGGTGTATATGGCACTTGCTTTTACCCACAGTAAAGACATGATTCTTTGCCTTCATAATCAAGTGGTCTCCTTATGTGTCATAACTGAGTAAGCAACAACAAGACCTCCAGCAAGTCTTAAAATATATCTCCATCTGCTTAAAGAACATCACTGCATCTAGCCTTAGAAAATTAAATGGACACTTACTGATTCATACCAGTCTGTGATCTGCCAGAGAATGAAATTATCGAAGGGGGTGAGAAGGGAGAAGTATTTTGGGAACCCAGCAAACTTATATTTAGAGCAGACATGGATTGAGAAGCAAATCTGCCAAGTGACAAACTGGAAGTAATTTACAACACTCTGGGTTAAATCACAGCATGTCTTAATCCCTTTTTTAGCCGCTCTATTTCCTCTTTTCCTCCCTTCTCCCCATAACACCAATGTGCCCAGATTTGGTTTAAAACTACCCTGCTTCAGTCTCCCCTGAAAATCACAGGGGGGAAAACTGTACCATAATTTGGAGATAGACTGAAAGAGGCTCATGAGGAATAGCAAAGAAAAAGAGCCATATCTGATCTTGGGACATAAGTGTTTCTTCTCTATTGCAGGGACTCTGTCAATAAACAAACAAAAACCAGATCCAGGCATGTGGAGGTTTCATTATATGAAATCTTTTGAGAGACACAGATCATCCAAATCTACATGTTTTAAAGAGTGGAGAAGGTTTGTGTATTGCAGGGGCCATGCATGAGGGTGCCAGAGTGGGAGTGTGGTTCTCAGTTCCTGTGTGAGGTGGGACAGGACCGAGATTGATGGAACTCAGCCTTTGCAACAGGGAGCACGCTGTGACCCCCCTGTTGCCGCCCAGGTCTGTCATATTAGGGTCTGATGCATGACTTCATCCTGGTACTCCAAGACCACAGAATAAATATGGCACATATTTCTGGAACAAACTGAATATTGACTATTGGAGGAAAAGTAATCTAAATATTTTTATTAAAATAGTAGCTAATATTTTTGAGTGTTTCCTAACTTCTTAGTATGATTTAGACTGTTCTACGTGAATTACATTATTTGTTCACCTGAACAATACAACAGGAACAACTATAATTCTTGTTTACAGAGAAACTGAGTGGTCCAAGGCTGTACAATAATTTGGACTCATTCTATTGACATGGTTTATTCAAGTGGTGATAGCTCAGTCTAAACTTGATCCAAAAAGCAGGGGAGAAATATGAATACTTGATCCAAATGGGGGGAGACTGATGAAGCCCTATATATGTAGCTAGAAGGTATGACGGTGAGAGTGGTCTTCAGGAAGATTGAATAGAATGGAAGATAAGTGGGGAATTGGTGATCAGAACTTATCAATAGGTTGTTTTACAATAATCCTGTTTAGAGATAATGAGAGCCTAGACTAGGAAGAAAGAAAAGGTTAGGGTCAGGAAGGGCATATTTGAAAGATGTCATGAAGAAGAGAATCAATATGCCTTACTAATAGATTAGATACGAGAAACAAATTGGAAACATAGTAGAACAGTTTGAGGATCAGGAAAATGGTGGTACCCATGGCAACAAGGGTAGGCCAGGAAGAAGCACCAGTTTGGAAGGAATGTTTTGGCATTTTCCATTTTAGCTACAGTCTGGCAGGATATCTAGGTAAAGTTGTCCTGCAGGGAGTTAACCATTGAAAAGTAGACCATGAACGAATTGGCGTATCTAGAAACTGTGATCTTGATATCAGCAACAACAAAATAAAAAATGTTGAACTCTTAGCATCTATGAAGACTTCCAGTTAAAGACAGTTCGTTGACCATGCAAATTGGATTCAGTTATTACCAAAAAGAAATGAACAATAGCGATTGTAAAAGGTCATAAACATGACAGCAAAGAGAACAGAAGTGGAAATAACAGAAACAAAATCTTGAAACTTGAAAATAGTCAACGTTGACTGCCTTAGCAGATGGAGAATGTTCAATCCTGATGTGGGGAAGGCAAGCAACATCTTCATTTACGTCCCCAAGTCCCCAAAGGCCTGAAATTGGAAGAACAGGGTACTCAGGAAAGGGGTTTGTTTGGAGAGTGAGAATATAGGGTCAAAAGCAGGAGGGTTCACAGGAAGCCTTTTTTATGAAGCAATAGACCACAGGCCTCTCCTGCCACGCTTCACCATAGGAAAAGCATAAAGGGTTTTTCTCTGGAGAAAACAAAACAGAATATCTCTAGACTAGGAGATAAGGACAAGAATTATAAAGGCCTAGTAAACAGGGTAGATTTGATATAAAGACCAAAATTCTGAGAGAAAATAATATTCATCTCTTTCCTAAACATGAGAACAGGAAAAAGATATTTTCATGCATGTAAATATGTGTGTGTGCGTGTGTATATGTCTAAAATATATTACTTTCCATACTTCCCATATCAAGCAGCTCCTGAAAAATGTGCTCAATTGACATGAGAGGGAAGAGGGAGCGAACACACAGAGTAAGAGGTGAAAGAAATCTTCAGGCTTGAAGTCACAGGGAGATTCCCTTGACGCAGTTGGGCAGCACGCTTAGAAATCAACAAGTTCAGATTGGAACAGGTCAGAACATTCTCGGAGAGAGCCCCTCGGGAAGATGAGAGAAAGTTTACGCTACTGAGAGAGTGTATGGGTTAACCGAGATGGATATAATAGGAAATTTAACAAACAAAAATGTTTTGCCAGAAAAAAAAGAAAGTTATAGCATAACACACAATTCATTTATGGACAGTGTATACATAATAGTAGTATTATAAGAACTGTTGATCTAATTTTAATGTGGTCATAGGAGGACAAAGGGATAAGAAATGGACATATTTTATGGGAGATTGTATGTGAAAGGCAGTTAAATCATTATCTTCTATAATTGTAAGACAAAAAGTAATTATAAAACTAAAAAAAATCAAGTTCTAATCCCGAATACTATTGAGAGATAGTGGGGTAAATACCAAATAAATATTTAAAAGAGGTTAATATGTGTACCTGAGTGATAGGTAGAATAACACCCCTCCCCTGAAAGAGGTCCAAGCCCTAATTCCTGGAGCCTGTGAACATTATTTTACACGACAAAAGGACTTTGCAAGTGTGACTTTGCAGATTGGACTAAAGTTAAAAACTTGAAACAGGGGCATTATCAGGGTGAGCCCAGAGCAATCACTTGAATTCTTAAAAGTAAAAGAGAAAGGCAGAAGATGATGTCAAAGAGATGGCCCTGTGAGAAAGAGCCAATGTCCTATTGCTGGTTCTGAGTTATAGGAGACTTTATACAAAGACCAGGGCTCAGGGTCTTTGTGACAGTCCTACAACCACACGGAAACCAAATTCTGCCAACACCCAAATGAGTAAGGAAACAGATTCTCCCCTAGAGAGAATCAGCCCTGCTGACACCTTGATTTTAGCTCAGTGAGACCCATGTTGAACTTCTGACCTACACAACTATAAGATAATAAATTTATGTTGTTTTAAGCCACTAAGTTTGTGGTAATTTGTTATGACCACAATGGAAGACTAATACACATGAAAAATGGGAAATAATGGCCGAGAGAAGAGAGACTGTAATTTTTCATAAGGAACTTTGAAGAAATATTTAACTCAGATTATGTTCATATATAACCTTAATAAAAATTTTAAAAAATGCAAAATCAATATAAGATATTAGGAGCTACTAAACCCACTACCATAACTCAAATTTTAAAAACTTAGGATGAGCTGAAAAAGAAATGACAAGAAGCATAAAGGGAAAGCTGAGATTATATTACTGGAAATAGTTATAAATGAGTAGAAATCATACTTTATTGTAACTATAGATTTGTGTTTCAGTTTTGTTTAAATTGTGATAAATATTTATAAGCATTTATATAAGTTTTATAAATATGTATGTTAGTTTGTGTTTTGCTATTTTTAAATAAGCTTTGTGGGAAATCCTGTTTCTAGGGAATGACACTCAAAGAAGTACCTAGGAGAAATAAGATCTTGAGTTCTGGCTTTACAAAGACGAACTTGCTAAAATAAAAAAGACAAGAAACACTATGGCATGTACTGCTTCTTTTCTTTGATGATCTATCCACTGCCTTGAAATGAACTATTTTTCTTTTCTAAAAGAAAAAAAACAGAAAAGAAAAGGGAAAGTGAAGGAAGAAAGGGGGAAAAAGATAAAGTCAGATGAGGAAAGGACAAGATGAAACCCTTACGGTTTGGAGCCGGAGCGTGAGGGAAAGAGAGCCAGGAAAGTGGACAGAGGAAGGACAGTGTAGGCAGGGGTAGATACATGGACTCCCTGTGAAGGAAGGTGAGCATGTGACAGTTCTTTAATTCTTGGCACTGACAAGGAACTAAGCACTTTACTAGGCACTGAAGATGCAGAAAAAATAAGCAGATGTCAAAACAAACATTAGAGAAAAGAGGAAGACAAAGAACATCTGAAAACAAAATTTCGATGGTGCCATCCACGACCAGCCAAGCACAGCTAATTAATGACATCGGAAAGAACATTAGAATCTACCTTGGTTTGGTAACTGGGAAGAAAGAGGTCGTTAGGGACACTGAATCCTTCAGTCCAACTGTTCATCCAACTGTGTGCTCAGCGGGTGTATCTGAAGACTGACTGCATGGACAGATTACTCATTAGTGTCAGAAATTGGGAGGGGGAAGCCAGAAAAGTCATGGCTAAAAACGTTCTCTCTGGCTCTAAAGGAAGCTGAGAGTGAACGCAGGAGCTCCGAGAAGGCAGAGAGAGGCATTCTCCAAGTTCCCATCAATTATGCCAAAACTGTGCCATGATACCAAGCCCAGAGAGCCCTTCTGCCCCCACTCAAGAGTTTTAACATCTACAAAGCCGGTGACATCACCTGTGGTCACCTACAATAATGAGGGCACGTGGCTTAGAGATCACACAGGAGACTCTGATGGAGCACACATGGCTTTGAAGCATTTGCTTTGCAATTTGAATCATAATCATGTTTTTTAAGTTTTTTTTTCCCTAATATTTCATGTACAGACAGATTAGTAGTGAAAGGCACATGTTTCTCTTGGTTCTTTTATGTTGTCTTGTAAATGTTGGGTCTTCAGAAGTTGTATTATTTTTGTGCCTGCTCTGGAGGCCTGCTGCTTCCTTAATTGATGCGGTAGCATTTGACTGGCTTTATTCCCATCATCACATAATCATTATTTTCCATATCTCAGTTGTTGCTCCATTTCATTAACTTTTTTCAGAAAATTGCTCCCCATTTATCTATTTATAGGTTTTGAATGCGTGTAGTCTTTGTCCAAAACCAGTATGATTTCCTTTATCTTCTTGCTTTTGATCTTTAATTTTTCTTTGTTCAGAATCAATCATTTTTCCCCTCGATACTTCCTTTGATATTCCCTTTTTCTACTGCTGCCACAGTAATTGGAATTTTCTTGAATTTGTACTTTTATTTAGAATCTTTTGCTCGTGGGTGGTCAGTCTGGGAGCTAGCTGTTCACAAATCTGAAGCTCCTAATCTAGTACTCCAGGCTCTCTTTGGTCCCTTCCTCCACCAAAATCAATCCCCTAAAAGACTTCCTGAGTCTTTTCTTCTCTCCAAGTACGTTTTAAACCCTTTCGTTCAGTTTTTCTGCTTTTGTTTGCCCATCATTCCCCTTTAACCATAGACTCACCAAAATTTGTAATCCTGGTCCTTTCACTACATTTCAGTTTATTCATTTTAACTCCTTTTTCACATTTTTTATTAACTCCCAGTACCATTATTTACCTGTGGACTTAAATTTTTTAGGTTGTCTATTTCTGTAGTGTCAACTCGTATGTAAAGATGATCTTTTATTAGCTCCGTGTCCTCATTGGTTTAATGTAATCTTTATTGTGTAGATCATTAAATCCGTTTTAGCTGATTGATTCTTTTGGCATCTTTTATCCTCAGACTTAAGCCAAGAGGAAACCGTGCGGTAGAATTCAATGTGTTTACATGTGTGGAATGAACAAATGAAGGGAGAGCCGTGTCTCGGCTCGGGGGAGCGCTGCCGAGTATCTCGCCATCGCCTCCGTGCCGCTCCCGGTGACGTACGTTTAGATCTAGTCAAGCAAGGTAAGGCTGTGAATCTCCGGTTTCTCTGATTTCAGGATTTCACTAACTGTTTATGAAACCTTTTATCTAGTTAACTCAGCTGCTTGCTATTAAGATGTGTTATCTTCTTGGCTCAGAAATAAAAGTCCCAGGGTAAAGAAATAAAGAGGCCTGGTGTTCCCTGTTACTGAAGCCCTGCTTGACTGTCCCTGGCTTAAGCTTCCCGGGGCTAAATTATCTATAACAGATCTTGTTTTAACATTGCGAAATGTAAATTCTAAGGGATGAGGAGGAGGTGCTTGCCTGAGCTCAAGAAGGCTGTGAATCTGGGGAATGGTAAATGGAAGAACAAGTGAAGCGTTCTCTGCAACTGAGGATAGTTTTCCCTGAGGCGCGAAGGGCTCCAGCATTCCTTATTAGCATTTATTGCACACTAGCTACATATAGGTCCCCCTGCCTAATTTGGAACCGTGGGACGCTGCTGGAGCTACACTGGCCAGTGGCCAATAGTCTTTTCCTCTTTAAAGCAATGAAAATTGAACAACACTCAGTTCTTCCTGGTTTTGTGTTATCTGTGTTTTCCTAGACTTGGTTCTTGCTACCACATGTACCGTAACAAGTAGCTTCCTTCGGTTTTCTGTAATTGATATTCCTGGTGTTTTTCCATTAGTTCATGGGAATTTTTCCAATGCTTACAGTGCTACACCAATCCTCTTAGATGATGTCATTGTCACTCCTCCAAGTCCCTGTCAATTATGCCAAAACTACTCCATAATACTGAGCCCACAGTGCACTAGTGCCTCTCATTCAGCGGCACCACCTTGATGCCTGCTGTCTTTAGGGAGGGGGCAATAATGTCCCAGGCAAAGCCATTAGCTCCCATTGCTAATTACTGGTATTATTGGTATGTTATTGGAATGTGCTGCTTCCAGAGCCATGGGCCACAATTGTTGTGACAGGTTCTGGGCACCGCTGCTCAAACTGGAGTGAGAGACTCTCTCAATGCAAAGAAACCAGGTTCTGTCTTCTGGAACTCTCACTGTATTCCAGCTCATTCTGTATCCCACACTGAAGCAGGAAAGGGCCTCCACTCTCCCTGGAGTTATGCTTTGTTACACGAGAATCAGAGCAGAGCTGTCTCACCCACGGTCTTGCAGAGATTTCAGTGGAATTATTTTTCTTTGTTCGTTATTCCTTGTCTTTGTCATAGTTTCTTCTTCCCAAAGAGTCCTGGGGTTAGGAGGTTACAGGAAAAGGTGGAGACCAAAAGCTGGATATGTCACCTACATACAATTGTCCCTCCCCCTTGGGCCTACACTCACTGTCTTTGGAACATCCTTGTGTACTCAACTCTCCTAAATTGTGTTCTCTTTGCAGGGAACTCCTGGGTAATTTGTACAATTAGATTTGTTTGGCCCCGCCTAGTGCGCTTGCCATTCTCACTTAGGTGCATTTGAATCCTAGAGTGAACATGGCCTCTTGTTTTATTATGTAGTATGAAGAGACATTAGCACTTCTAGTCTTTCCCATTTTTATTTCCTATAATCCCTTTATTTTATACACAGCTCTGCAGGTTAGAAGGTACTTTGACACTAATCATTTCATTAGTTTTGTTATAACTCTATGAGATACACTTCACAGCTATTAATATGAGTGTTTTAATCATGAATCAACTAAACCCATGAAGTTGCCCCTTGCCCAGAGCCATGTGATGAATGAGTTGCACAATCTGAACTGAGCTCAACTGTTAGTTCTTAAGACTTTACTATATGACACTGATCCTCAAAAGTCTCCGAGTTATAGTTAGCAGAGAAATTCGGATAAGGATATTATATGTTTAATTATAATTTATTAAAGAGTTTGAAATATTTACAAAATTTGGCAAATATAAAATTTATTTGTAAATGAAGTTGAAAATCTGGCAAGAGATTATTTTCCTAGAATTCACTAATAACTAATAAGCATGCTATGGTTTGAGCTAACACAAAGAAAAAAAAAAAAAAAAACAAGTAAAAATTGATTAAGCCCTACACAGATTTTTATCCAGAGGAACAGTCCTGCTTGCAGGTATAAGAGAATTCAGTTCACCGAGCACAACTCAAGTCACCTCTTTGCCAGGCTCCGTGCTAAGGTGCGAGGAGGGATTACAGAGATGATTACAAAGTGGACCTTCATATTGAAAGGTTCACAGTCTGCTGGGAAAAATAAACCTCAGGCACAAATAACTATGAGATAGGTTGAATGTGATAAGAAACAGATAAAAAGCCATGCTAATCCAGGGGAGTAAGAAATGCCAGGGGAAGGGCATGCCTCTAACCCTCACTTGGGTGAGGCAAAGACATAAAATGTAACCATAATGTTTGTACCCTCACAATACCCTGAAATAAAAAAAAATATACTAGACAAAGGAGAGCAAACGAAACACAAAGAAAGCAGAAGAAAGGAAACTCATTAACACAGAGCTCTGATGCTAGAAAATAGAAAAAATTAACAAAGTCAAAAAAAAAAAAAAAAGAAATGCCAGCAGTGTAAACATCCTTTAAAATGTAAATAACTTTCCTTTGCCAAGGGATGGGACCAAGGACCAAATCCACTTTATAAATCTGATACACAGAAGGTGTCAAATGACTAGCAGGACCCCACCCAAGATGCACCCAGGCAAGCCACCCAGGGTCTAGAGGAGCAGTCAGTCTTTCTTGATGTCAGCACAGATGGAAGCTTGGTTCTCCCTCTGACATGAGTGTTTTGAAGGGATTGTATTGCATTGTTCTTAATCGGGGGCAGAATTTAGAATCTCTGGTATTGACTGCTGGAAATCAGGCCACTGGGCTGCGTGGGTGGCCTGACTCAGCCAGGTCCCTTCTGTCACAATTGATGTTTTCTCGTTTCATTAGGGACTATTAGATTTCCACCAGGCAGACTCGTATTACACTAAGGTGCACACAACCTGCTAATGATGATTGCAAATAAGAAAGCCGTGCGCATCCATACAAATGGAGATTACACCTTCATCCTTGGAATATAGTTGTGATTACATTAAAGACACATTACAAGTCTGTCTCCTCTCATTTCATTTATTGTGTGTGTGAGCCATGTTGGATCCCTTTATCTCCTATTAAATTGCTAGCATTTCCTTTGGACTCAGATATGCCTTCTCTAGTACAAAACAGCAGCACACCCAACAGTTCCAGTGAGGAAGTGAAAGGGAAAACCACATCCAGTTAAGCAAGTTTGTATACTGTGTAGTAAGCACAAACATGCCTTTCCCAATTCCTAAATGTGAATTATGGACCGTATGCCTAGGATTTGCCTTCAATTTTCTTCTAAAAAGACCAAGCTTGGCTGGCTCCTGTCTGCTGCATCTCATATTCACTCTCTTTTCTCTGAAGTGGCCGGGCACACCCTCCCTTCCACTCTATGTGCAGAGATGTGACAATGGTGATCACCAGCACTCAGGCCTTTGGAGGCTGCATGGATTTGTGTCAAACAAAGGCTACAGGGGACCACTCTCTTAGATCATCGAAGTACTTTCCTGGGAATCATAATCCATTATATTTTTATATCTATCTACTTGTTTTTAAATATTGAACATTGTGTATTTTCTTTTTTCTAAACATTATCCCACACTTTCCATATATGTCTGTTGTTACGACTCCTAAGTATAGAGAGCTCATCGTATTTCCCTCATTTTATAGGACAGAAATAAAACCCCACACGTGTTTTTAAAGGTGGAGCAAGGGGCAGTGTAACACAGTTGCTTAGTGGCAGAACTAGAGTCCAGTTGGCCTCCTGAGTAGTTCTGTCCTCTCTGCCCTGGTTCTTTAAGCATCGAGGACACTGACTTCATACTAGGCATTGTGCTGGGTAGTAGAATACCCAGGTGGGTGAGAGATCTCAGTGGGTATATGGCTTTGCTATTCATATGGCAGGAAAAACACTGGCCTGGAGACTGGGGAATCTGAGCCACAGGCTCTGCCTCTGACAACCATGATCACCTTGAGCAAGTACTTTAATATACCTGAGCAATAATAACCCAGCCTCTGCCCATCTCTGGGTAATTATGAGATTCAAAGGACAAAACACACAGAATGGAGCTTGGAAAATAAGAATCACTCTGAAAGTGAGTATCTGTTTATGCTATAGAGTATCCCTATAATCTACAGTTATAGGGATATTTAGAGCTACCAGAAATCCAAATATGAGGCTGAACACAGAACATACAAGGCTTAGAAAGGACTCCACCTACACATATGGCTTAAAGCGCAGATTCATTCATCACAAATGGTGGTTCCTGAAACTTTTGTGTGATCTGATGCCTGTAATGAGTAGGGGGAGAAAATAATTCATCATGCAAATGCAGACAGGCATTAACTGAAAACATCTGGGCAAATAGGCTCATACTGTCTGTGGGGCTCTAGATGTCTCAGATTCAGGCCAGGAAATTTGTCCTCTGTCATATCACGCTGACAATCAATGTGCTTTCTCCCCAAGGCCACACCCTGTCACCTCTGCCAGGAACAACCTCGACCCTTCTCTGACCCCCTCTGCCCTCCCCTCCCTCTTGCCAGGGGGGTTCACAGGGACTCAGATCTCCCCCAGGTCTGTTTACGTGTCAATCCTTTTTGAGAAGAGGATGCTCGTGGGGGTTGGCAAATTCTGAATTGCCAGGCACCATCCTATTTTCCTGTATGATTGTAGTCATTCTTATAAAATAAATATCTGCTCCATGGTCTAAATTAAATTCTGGATTTCAAAGTGCTTTATTTTTTCAGTTTTATTCACAGTCAGTTTGCAAAGCCATAGATATACCGTCATTTCTATTTTCTGCCCAACTATAACCTGCTTTGCTTAGCTCTACCGCATCCTCAGCAGTACTGAGCAGACTAGTTTCTAGTCTGCCAACCTCACTGGCTCCCAAATTCTTGAGCACCAGACTGAGGGTCACTGTGGTTTCCTTCCTGCCTGCCTGTGAGAGACCCACCAACAGCCCCAGGGAATGAAAAAATAAATACAATTAAATTTGACTCCTCTGCCTGTCTTTTAAGATCATCATAAATTGTCATTGATTAGTTACTAAGAAATAGGATCTAAAATATTTAAAGTAATTGATTTTTTTTCCTGTGTAAACAACTTTAGAGATAAGCTAAGGGTTAACATATTATCCTTACATTTCCCTTCATATACACTGGGGAGAGAAGGGAGGGATGTTTGGGAAGATGCAGTTATAATCTTTCCCAGCCAAAATGCTTAATTACACTCAGGTCTTGAATCCCTAACTTAGCATATTTGGCCCATTCACTGCTCAATAAATATTAATTGGTGGAGATGGGTTATAATTTAGCATGTGGATAATATATAATTTACCTGTAGCCTATAATTATCTTAAATGTTCAAATAAAGAAATTGATTGGAGTGAGAAGAAAATAACTTATTTAACTTTAAAAATGTTGTTATGATCTAATTCTTCATAAAATCACCCACCTTCAGACGGCATTTCATTTAGATTGGCAAAGCACCATATGCCATCTCCCAACTCCGGGAAGACAAGATTGCAGTTGGTACTGAGCTCAGATTTATGCATGCTGTAATGTTCTCTCGTGTATTAGAAATATTTTGTGATATCTTCCCAGCTCAAAATGGCTGCTTTCCATGAAAAACTGTCTCCTCCATACACAGAAACAAGCCCCCAAAAGCCCACATTTCTGGTTTCTCTTTGTTTGCTTATTTGTTTTTTGACCTTGTCTTCTGGACTATAAATGATTGGACCAGGAGTATATTATTTTTTCATTATTATCTTTTAAAAAATGTTTATTATTAATAACGGGGAGATGAAGTTAATCTACCCCAGGAGCCATTAAGGGCAAGGGGATGGAACAGAGTTAGTCGGCTCTTGAAGGTACACTCAGCTCTTGGAGGTTTAAACCAAACCCGTCTGATTCCCCCTCCTAGGGGTATGGAATTGGGATTCAGATTTAGCCAGTGCATTTTCTGTGCATGGCTGGAACAGACAGGGTATACCTTGGGAAGTTGTTGAGCATCCATCTTTTGCCCAACGTATATCTAGAGAAACAGAAGAAGCCAGTCTCAGAGAGAGGAAGAATGAAGAAGAGAAAATGAGCAGAGAGGCAGAGACAAAGGACAGAGAAAGAGTCCCTACAACACGGTGTCTATTCCTTCCTTCCATACCCTTGAGGGGCTCGGGGCTCTATGTCCTATGAGGTACACTAGCATCTACCTCCTTTCGGCTCACCTCTGTTTTTCTTAATTTAGTTTTACTTAGTTTCTGTTTCTTACAATCAAAAGAATCTCCTCGGTCACCCTTGAGAACCTAGCCCATTCAGATAAAGGCTACTAAATTCCTTAGCCCTCACCATATTTTCCCTAAGGAAACTCTGCAGTCTTTGCCCATTGCCTACCCTCTAAACCTCATTTTTCAATGAACAAGACTCGAGCTTTATGTCTAACACTGAGAGCACCCCTACTGGTGAAGAGGAGAACAAACTATGGTTTTCATTTTCAGAGAGCCAAAGGCAAAAGAAGAGAGCAGGGTCAACTGAGTGACAGCTGCCTCAGGACTCACAGACCCCGATTTGCAGGTGGGAGGAGAGTTAAATAGCACAGTCAAGGGGGGAAGAGACTGTTTCCCCTTCAGCTCACTCACTTGCAAACATACACCTTCTGAGACATCTGTGTACACACGAGCACACATATACACAGGCGCACAACGGAAAAGAAAGAGAAGCTCAGGGGCCAACCTGGTGCTCTCTCTGTGACATCCTTATTCTCCACATCCCTGGAGTCTTTCACATGCCTCGGGAAATATTCAACCGTATCAGCCCTCCCATGGAGCTTGTAATCAGAATCACCTTTCAGATCTATCTTTCAGGGCTCCTTGCTTTGCAGTTCTATTATTGTTTCATGAAACTTTAAAACTTTCCACCCTTCCTTCATTGTAGTCAACTTTAAATAAATTCAGAGTGTCACTTGTTAAAATAAATGACATTTAAACAACCTCAGCATGGTAACTCATTCCTCATTATCATAGAGAGCTTTTCTGAAAGGTCTGTAGTACATTATCTCTATGAAATGGATTTTACCTTCAATATTAACCTCATTGCTCAGAGAGGACAGGTGCTAAGCACTCTGGTGAGAGGTGGCGTAGAAATGCATAGGTAGATTGATAGAACTGAGCAAGTGATGATGAACTAAAACAAAAGCAGGGAAAAGGTTTAGGTTAAATATTAGGTAGCAAATCTGAGCTGCGAGAGAGCTGTAATGATAGAGCAAGCTGCCATGGGAGACTGAAGAACATTTTTATTATTTTAGCTACTCAAAGCTCACTGTGCCTGTGCCTCTGGCAAAAGAGAAGCCACCCGCAAGGTGGGGCTGATAACCGCAGTGCACCTCACCCAAGCCCTAGTCTCCTGCCAGCCCAACACCCTCATTTTAGAATTTGATAAACTGAGGCCCCAAACAGATCTTGCCTTACTTTGGGGTGCACAGGGAGTGAGTAACATCCCTCTGGCTAGAGCTGAGGGCAGCAAACACGGTACCTAGAGTCTGCCCTGGGAACCACAGAGCCCTCATGGTTCTTTTGCTCGTTCTCTCTACCTCTCCAGCCATTTATTTCATTTCTTCTTCCTTTGGAGCGTGGCACCAATGGAACCAACTACCTGCGTCTTTGCCTGCCAAGGTGTTTTCTCTGCCTGCATATTCCCGGAATCATATGCGTCCAGCACAAAAGAAGTCTTCTTCTTAATAACCCATGGAACTAAGAGGCCCTCTGTTCTATGGAGTGCTGTAAAACCATGGCCCAGGATGAGGTCGCTACATTAGCACATCCAAATCTCGCAGAGGCCCGGGAATGCTGGTGATCATTTCAGTGGTAACCCACAACCTCTCTGGAATCCAGATGCAAACCCATAGGACCCTCATGAGGACTAGAGTCTCCTATGCTCTCATCAGGTGCGTGAGTTTGGTGACTCTTCTAAATAAGTCTTCCTATCACCTGTGCTAGGTGCCCAACCCTGAGCATGAGCTGGTTAAGGCAGAAGACTAAAAGAGAACTTAGCCTTTGATTTATTTCCAGACTTGGAGTAGATGGGGGAGGAGGCAAGTTTTACATGCATGAGGCAAATCAAGAACACATGACAGTGCTCATGGGCTATTTAATCTGCAGCAAAAATGAAATAAAGGAGTCAGTGTGGGCTTGGGACAGAAGGCTGTAGGAAAGAGCGTTGGATATGAATAGGTATTATTTTTATAACATGAAAAACAAGCTTATATTTTTAAAAGGAAGTGAGAATATAGGAATGGGAGTCCAGGGATGAGAACAGTGACCTTGGCTTGTGATATTCTGTGTGGCCTGGATGTTTCTCTCCCTACCTGGATTCCCTTGTCAGCACAGCGGGGCTCTCTGGGCTCCCTCTGAGCAGTGGGTGGGACCTCTGCAGCCCCTCTCTTGCTGTGTCACGTCAGACAACAAGTGAGTTCCCTGAACGTTGCCATCTGCTTTCTCACAACTTCTCTGGGGCCACGGTGACTCCTGTGTCCTACAAATTTTCTCTCAGATAAAAAACATTTTTATAAGGTCCAAAAAACAGTCCAAAGTTTATCTTTGGAACTCATACTAATAAGTGTTTAAAATAACTATTTACTGGCAATAATGAAAATATTTGAGGTACTCTTACAAAGTTCTACTTGTGAAATATCAATAAAATAATTGCCTAATTCCAAACCGTGTACTGCTCTAATTAATTCTGCATGAGACATTTTTCCAGCTTCAAAGATTGCTTTACTTGTATTGCATAACAAAATAATGGTATAATTAGGAATAAATTTGTCACTTTTATAAGTAATTCTTTTTTATTATGTGTTTGGAAGCAAAGCACAAGCATGATTAAAGCCCCCTTTAAAAGGTTTTATTAATTATTATGATTATTATGGATAATAAGCGTCCACAAGCTGCAGAATGCACCCCGGGCAAGATACACAAAGCCACAAAGCACGGCAGGAACAGGGATGGATCCCAGACTCAGGTTTCATTATTCTCTGCAGTGCAAGTCTTGCTGTGTCACTTGTGTAAGGCAGGGGAGTTGAGGGGGGAGTGTATCATGTTTTCTCTCCTTGTGTCTTGGCTTCGGCGCCCTCCCAGCAGGGCAATCAAATAAGCAGGACCCTTTATCTTCAACATCCTCTTTCCCTACTTACCTCCCCACAGTCATCCCCATTTTCGTCAAAGTCCAAGTGATCCTCAAAGGTTAGCTCTGAAAACCTGTGGCCAAGAGGCTTCCCTGGCCACTGCCCTGAGCTGGGACCCTCCTGAGTTATCTATCACTCCTGCCCTGCTCACAAGGCAAAGAGATCCTTGAGCAAGGACTGTGTCTTGTGTTTACTTTGTTTCTCTTCCATCTCCAGCCCAGAGCAAGTGGTAGGAGGTATTCAAGGGCATTTGTGGAATAGATGGGTCAATGGATGAAATACACATGCCCATCTCCCTACTGATGCGCTGTGCCTATGAACAGTGGATGGGACCCCCACCAGAAGCTTCGTGTCCAGCCAGCTGTCCTGACTAGGAACTGGAGTAGCTATTGCCTATAAGTCTCTCCCTCCACAATGTCTGGACTACCTTGTTGGAGAATCTACACTTAAAACTAAAATATACCTCACTAGAATGCTCTCCTCAATGACTTAATGTGATGCCATCAATTCACAGATCCCCACAGCTACAAAGTTCCTCAGAGGCCACTTTCTTCAAGACTCTAATTTTGCACGTGAAAAAAACCAAGACTCAGCAGATGAGAATGGAGCCCACTCAATGTCATACTGAGATGGGTCATCTGGGACCCAGGGTTGCTGACTTCTAGACAGGAGCTCTTATTGTGAATGACCAGATCATTCCCTTCTTCCAAAGGACTAAGAGACCACTGCACCCTTCTCCCCAGATGAGGGGAGAGTGAGGAGGCACCTCTCTGGAGGGGGAAAAGCCCCATGGCAGGACTTCCTCTGCTGCATCTTCATTTTGGGGGACTGTACCTTTTGTTCACAAGCATTGCATGGACATTCCCGGGGCCATAAGACTGTCGGGGCCATCAGTTCGCTTCCTGTCCTGAGGACTTTTCTTCCGCCTCTGTCCCTTCCCTCTCAAGCCTGCTGCCCTCATGCTCACTCCACCCCTCAGCTAAAAGACAGTGGTATCTGCTGGCCATGACTGATGTCATCCTACTTGTGATGTCATCCAGCTCATGATGTCATCCCACTCATGATGAGCCCCACAGAAACCGCACAGAAATGAACATAAAACAGAAGCCATATATCTTATTTTAGGTCCACAGCCATGTTTTCTAAACTCACGCTGCCTGACTTCCTTCAATCCAGCCCTCATTCCTGCAAGTGCCTGTCCAAGTATGCAGTTGGAATATAGGGCATCCCGAAAAAAAAGCTTGGGCCAGGCTGTGTGAAGAGAGACTTACCTTTTCTGCTTAAAAAGCAATGCAAAATTCGAAAGTTTGTTTTTTCCCACAACTCTGAGAACCATACCTCATGGTAGGGTGGCCGTTCTGGCTGCCAGTCAGTGAATCACCCTCGCATGGTAACTTAGAAAGTGCTGGCCGCAAGAGGAGCAGCCAACACAGGACGGTCCTCTGTATCCTTCCTGGTCCCTCAAGTCATCCACAGGAGTCCCACAAAAGGCAGCCATGAGTAGTAGCAGGAAATAAGTTTGTTGTCTTTTAATCAGTTCTTTGCGAGTTTCTTTAAGTTTTCTCAAATTCCCTTCTTTAAGGATTTCTACAAATGTCTCACTCATAGGACCCATCATAGTCTGAAAGAAAGACAAGAAGTGATTTTCTCTGGTGACACCAGGCCTGGGTGAGTGATAGGGATCTAGGAGTGGTTGACGTGGCCTGTGATATACCATGAACTCCCTGGGCCAGGCAGGACAGAGCTGGGTCTAGTACCTGTATGGGGAAAAACAGAGGGAACTGTCAGATGGGGCAGGCTGGCCATTTGCCCAGATGTGAACAGAAGGGAGCACAGGAAATCCTGGCTCTGAGTGGATGTCTCACAGGGGAGGATTTGGGGAACACTCACTTAAGTGTCATCCCCAGGAGGAAGGAGAATACAGCAGGAGCAGCGGAGAAGGAAAAAACTAAGGCTTGGCCTCCATTGAAATCATGGACTGTCTGCCATATTTCCCTTGTAATGTCTTTTCTGCTCCCACCCTCAAGGTTTCCACGTGTACATGCTTATGTTCTGAGTCTGAGCACGTCTGGCCAGAGGCACTCTCAGGGTCCCCCGAGCCCAGTGATGTGGGGAAGGGAAAAGGACAGATGGTCCTGCCAGGGAACTGGAGCAACTATGCCTGGTACTCCCCCTGCCTGGAGCAGGCAGTAGCTACTCCATTTCCTTGTCCAGACAGCTGGCTGGTCTGAGGAGGGGACCAGAGCCTGGTAATGCTCTGAGAAAATTCATGGGGACTTGGCGGCTATCTTCTTTTAGCAGACAACGGGTGGCAAGTTTCCCTAATAGAACTTACAGTTTCATTCGTTCTCTGAGCCTCCTCAATCCAAAAGATTGTATATCACTAAAAAGAACATCACAAATTTTTCATTTCAGATATAAGCTCTGCATTTCTGATTGCTTTGGAGGAATGCCCAGAAAGGTGGGAGAGCTGGGAGTCCTTATCTTCTAGAATACAACTCCATAATCTCCAATTTCCAAACACAACTCAAGTCCCACCACCCTGTGCACCTTGCCTGACTTCTCTCTTGTATATCCTGATCACCCCTCCCTAAACCCCTGTAATACTTATTACTTGAATCCATTTAGTAATTCATTGTCTGCTGTATTTATTCTCATTGGGCCCATATCTAGACTGAGTCCCTCAAGAAGTCAAGGCTTGTATTTTTCTTACGTCTGTCACAGTGCCAAGGTGCTGAGGACCATCTATGCCTCCATCATTCATTTATTCCTTAAGCATTTATGGAGCACCCACTCTGTGCCAGGACTTATTCCAGGCACTAGACTTACAGAGATGAATGAAATGAGGTCCCTGACTTTGAGAGCTCTCAGCCTGGTGAGAGAACCTCCCCCCACGTGGGTGCGGAACAATCACGCAGTGCAGGGAATGTGCCTCAAAAGTGCAGGCACAGGGAGCTCTCTGAGAGCACTGAGGAGAGAAGGAAAGACTCCGAGGGGATGGCAGCAGGATTGTGTGCCAAGGCTGCTCAATAAATATTTGTTGATTAATTAGGAGAGGAGTACACTTCTTTAGGGATTACAGGGACAAAATGTCCTCATTAGCTGATGAGAGAAACGTTTTCCTTATAGTCAGGAAGCTCATGGGAGTTGGCAAGTGATAATCTGTGTATTAATGATAACAAAAGGAAGAAACGCTGGCAGAAGCACAAGGCTCATGTGCGTCTGGAGCATCAGATAAGCCCATTACATTTCTGGGCTCATAGTGCCCAGCCCTGCACATGGGATGATCCCCTGCATGTCTTCCTCCCCAGTCCAGGGAGATGCTTTCACCCAGAGAGAGCCACATACCAATACTCCAGCTGCAGAAAAACCCCTGTGGGCTCAGACCAGCAGCTGCCAGGCCAACAGATGTGTGGGTCTCTCTTCAAGATCCTTGCCTGGCCAGGGGTGGGAGCTTCTGTGTGGCCTGGGCTTTGCCTGTGCAGTTTATTTATTCTGCAACATATGCTGGCTCAGCAAATTAAGGCAGCTCCAATTTTCCGTGTTCGTTTTAGTCCTCCCTTAACTCTCATAAGTTGCATTTTGCAACAATCTTGCCCTTACAGTTTATAAGGGAAGCAGCTGTGGTTTTTCATCTTTTGAACTCTTGGGCCATATGGCTCAACACTGACCACTAGTTACCCTCTCCCCTGGACCCGATGACCAACAACATGGTGATTAGTAACAAGCACTTTCTGCAAGGTTGGTGATGTATTTATTCTAACAGCCCACTTCTCACCATCAGGGTGCTTGTATGCCTCAATCTGCCAATAAATCAACATCCAGATATAAGAAAACACTGACTAGTAAGCAAGTGAAACTGTTTTGCTTAGGTGGAAGGAAAGATCTAATCACATATGTAATGTGAGGAGTACTTAGATCCTCTTCCAGATGACGTTCTATCACTTATGATGAGCTTTTGTACTTGGTCAACATCACAATTTTTATGACAACCACTCTTTTTTTCTGTGTTGGCAACAGTAACTTAGACTTTGTAGCTGTCCATATTAAATAGCAAAAGATAGAAGTAAGTCTTGTCAAGCAATCAATCAGAGGAGAGGACTTGTATTTCTAATTCTATTTATGCCAAACAACACCAATGTTAAAGGAAAACTTTACATCAAAATTTATATTATTAAAGCAATTACATTCTAAAATGATCAATGGCCTACCTCTGCCAATAGTAAAAAATTTTAAAAATCAATTTTTAAAGCTAAAAATGAAGTTATCTGGTGTCAACAATCCTCCAGTCTTTGGGAGTTCAAATTTCAAGAACGACATATCCAGCACTTCAAAGTTTGTACTTGGTTTGAACACTGGAACCCTTTATAGTACTTCATTGTAATATTTTGTCACTCTGAAGTTTGCCATCTGGAAATCTAAGTAACTCATGAAAATGTGTCTCTTGGGGTTTCAGCTCTTGTCTCAAGAATCCTATCTGGGTTGGAAACCCAAAGGGAGAGAAATTAATTCAAAGAACTTAGACTATAAGAAAATGACAAGGCTACGGCAGAGCACAGACCAAGCTACAGAACTTTTGTTTCACCTGTAGTCTTTGTTGGGTTTGACATTTGCTCTTGAATAAAAATTTTGGCCACTGGCTAAGACAGTGGGCTAAGAAGAAAGCCAAGTGCAGACTGGAGTGTTGGAGACATTGGGAAAACATTTTGCTGAAAGGGAGAAATAAAAACATGAATTAAGAGAAAGAAAGCGATTCACAAAGGATGATCCCAGCTACATAAAACGAAGCTGGTTTGCCTCTCTGTTTTGTGCCTGGTCTTCTAGTTGTGGTCCAGACTAATGGGCATCCTGAGAGCTGGTAGCTGGTGCGGCTGCCAAGGAGCTCAGAGACACTGTCACATTTCATCAGAGTGATGGAGCTGACCCCAGTACTTGTTGGGGAAGGCAGGCAGGAAACCCTCCAAAAGCTTCTGGCTGAGAAGGACAATTGCAGAAGAGTTGGATATGAAGAGGAGGGATGACAGGATTTGTGTTTAGCAAGCGATTAAGATTTTAGAACTTTGCTCCACTCTGTCTTTGACAAAAAGCATTTTAGGAGGCTTGTATTCACCTGTGTGCAATTGTGGACCTAGACGTTGGAGAAAATGCCAGAATCCTGGTTTCAAATGGCCTCAGTAAAGGCAGATCAGTTAGAACAATTGCAGGAGGTTTATATTCAACCTCTTCCAACATTTCCTAAATCCAGTGCTGTTGGAATGTGTTCTTTTTACCCCACACTCTGCTCCACACGATTGCCTTGGCCCTGAGGTGAGTTCTCCACAGTCTGAATGGAGCAGAGGAGATCACGAGATCCAGGGATGCAGTCAAAGCTAGGATGTCATGAGACCAGCACAACTCCACTGCAGACAGGCTTAGCCCCGGCATAGGGTAGTATAGATGGGGCAATCTTGCTGCTATTTGCTTATAATGAATTCTGGGAGAAAAAATTAAACTCAGTTTTTTTTTTTTCATTTGAAAGTTTTTAAATATGTAACCAGCTCTACCTTGACTCTGTTAGGCCAAAGCATATAACTTCACGTCACGGTAACTGCCCACCTGTCTGTCAATAGACCAAAGGCAACTAGGCTCAGAAATGCTATAGCTTAGAGCCCAGATCAGAGATTTTGGACAGCAGTTATCCGGGTGACTAGACACACCTGTCTCTCCTGACAATTATCAATTCTATAGAGCAGTGGTTCTTAACTGCGGTGATTACTCTCCATCCAAGAGATATATGACAATGTTTAGAGATATTTTGATTGTCACTATTGCGAAGTTGCTACTGGTATCCAGTAGGCGAGGCCAGACATGCTATTAAACATCCTTCAGTGCACAAAACACCCTCCACTACCAATAATTATCCAGCCCAAAATGTTGACAATGTCAAAGTTGAGAAACTCTGACCTAGCATCTGTAGAATATTGTAGAACTGAGATTTTCAAGATATAGCTGGGAGGTGTAACACAACACTTAGCATGACCTACCTAACATGGCGGGTTCTTATCCTTTTTCAAGTCCTCTCCCTCACTGACACGTCACCCTTAGGACAAAGGTCCCCATTTCATCCTTAATATGTACTTGCACTACACGTGTGTTCTAGGTATTTTCAACTTCCCATGATATTGCTGATGGGGCAAGAGGGCCAGTTGCATAGGAGAGTAAAGATCAGGACTTGCCTTTAAAGTATTACAGTTACTAATTTGAACTTAACACATAATTCAGCTCTGGGCTTCCTCTCTGAAGCCTTCAGATAATTTATAGATAGGTTCCAGTGATGATACCCTCTCTGGCCTCTTGATAAGTGCACATGTCTTATCCTTAGAATTAAGTATGCTTCACTCATGAAGTATTTCTCTTGACTTGGCACAAAGCATTAGTCCTTTGTGTTCTAAGGAGTTTCATGTCCACAGGCCACCTTTGTGACTTGTTTCACATCCCATCTCTGCAGGGAAGCCTTTCTAACTGTTCAATTTGCATTCCTCTCCTTTCTCTGAGCAGCATCCTCCTCACATCCTCACCTTGTGTTAGCTGGTTTTTAACCGTCTAAATCTTATCTCAGCAATGAATGGTCATTAAGAACACTGGGTATATAAAAAGAAAAGTACGACATTGCCTTGTGTTGTTATTATTATTATTACTAATAGCTTTGGAGCTTACTATGGGCCCAGAACTGTGCTAAGCATTTTATATGTACTCTCCCAATTTTGCAAGGAACATATTATGCTTCTCATTTTATAGATGAGTAAATTGGGGTCAGGGAATTTAAATAAGTCATTCAATATCACCAGCTTTTAAATTTCAGAACTTCCATTCAAACTTAGATCTGTATGAATCCAATAACCCCTGATCCTAACTGGTCCACTTCGCAGCCTCCCTCAAGGTGTTCCCAGTCTAATAGAGAGACACGTGTGTTCATTTAGGGGAACGAAACCTCCACGAGCCAAGTCAGGCTAATGAGCTTTTTGGTGACTCAGCATCAGCAGGCTCCAGGCGTACATCCCACTTATAACTTTAATGCACCTTATCCAAAACCAGCCTTGAGGACCCTGTGAACACGTGGCTCGGCGCTGCATGGTCTTATGAATAGTAATGAAATCCAATCAGGAGCAGAGGCCTTAGATTTTAATTGAGCTATCCTTTAAAGGACTGCTTTTCTCAGTGTCAAGGTCATGTTCTCCTAGCTAAGGCAGTTTTTTATGTGTGTAACAGAGATAATAGGCACTGGAGACACATTGAGGACAAGTGGCATATGCATGAAAGAAAGGAGGAAATATACGAAAAGCAATCATTGAAGTATACACTGTAGACCTTCCCATTGATAATTGGTTTAAATTATTAAAGCACATAAGAGGTTATTAACTAGAGAGAGTATAAATTACTTTTTTTTTTTTTTTTGCTGAGCATGACTTTTCAAAGTCTCCTAAACTTCCACATTTAAAAAAAAAAAAGGCTTTGAATTTAGAGTCATTAGAAAAAAAATCTTTTAAAAATTATCTCCAGAGTAGATGGATGAGGAGAGAGCAGATGCTTCATGAATTTGAGATCACGTTACCTGCCATAAGAGTATAAAATGCGAAAAGGTGTTTAAATAATGCCCATAGGGCTCAGCGGGTGGTTGGGATTGCTCAAATCCGAAGGGTCAGGGTTGCAGGGTGCTGGGGGAGAAAGAGTCCCTGAGGGACTGGCACAGGCAGCTGAGAACAGACACTCGGAACTTCTGGGAAACTCTGTGATGGACAGCTCTGGGAGCACAGCTGCATCAGAATGGAAGGACACATGAAGACTACGCACCGCTGGGGAGACATGATCCCATCGCCTGCACCCGTGCAGCAAGCCCAGGCCGTTTCAGGAAGTGGGCAGGCCAGAGGAAAACGAGTGACATACATCTTTCTTCTGCTCAAGATGCCAATTTCTCTACCTGTTCTCCAGGCCCTCCTGACTTTCCTGCAAATAGGTCTGAGGAGTCTGTTCTTATCTGCCACTGCGCCAATCGTCTGGAGCTCTGAATTAGCATTTTTAGGATGTACTGTTCTGGCAAGAGACCCTATATCTAGTAAGGCCAATTATCTCCTTAGATTCCTAGTTCTATCTTTATTCATTAACTCCCATTTCCTCTCTCAGAAATGAGCTCATTTGGGCTGCTTGCCTTTTCTTTGAATGACGTTTCCTCCTTGTGGCCTAAATCCAGGATCTTTTTGCTCAGCCTCCCTGTAGGCCTCTCCCTTTGCCCTGTGGTTTCCTCACCTCCACCTTTCATTTCTATTTACTGATGCTCCCACTGAAAGAACGAAAATGACGAGCAAAACCGCTTTCCCCTGCGGAGCTCGGGCCAAGCTCCGCTTTTGTCTGGGCTGTCAGGAGGACAAAATGCCCCAACGTCAGAACCATCCTTTTAAAGGTGGCCGTGTTATGTCATTATGTGAGGTCACAGGCTCGGAAACAATGTGCCTCTCACACACACACACACACACACACACACTTCGGCACGCATGTTGTAGGGGGTACCTCTCCTGACCTTGCTCAGAACTTCTTTTCTTTTTTCAATTGTCCCTCCCCCAAGTCCAACCATGTTCTCATGTGATACCAACACCCTCGTTCAGAATCTGACTCATGCTAATAACACCACTCAGAACTTTTTTCTCAGATTCAGTATTCTTTTCAAACTGGAAATTGAAAAGTCTTTTCTCCTCCAGAGTCAGAATCCACCTCCATGGAGGGAGCCGAACTGCAGAAAGAAATAATGACATTGGGCAACCAGACAGAAGGGACAGTCAGAGATTCAAAGAGCAAGACTGCTAATGGAGTTTGAAACCTGGGTTCCAATTACTCTCCTGGCCTTCCTGTAATTGGAATATTAGCCTCTCCTTTGATTATGTGACCTGACTAGATGTCCTTCCAATAAATCCACTTCTTATCCAACCTCTATTTAGTTCACTTGCTGTTACTCGTATCCAAAGGACTACTGAATAACCAGAAATATATTTTTGAATAATGTACATCAATATATTAACCCTGGATTAACTTAGCTTCCTGTTCCAATTAATCTCTGGATTTTTTTTCTTTGACTTACCTGTGTTTACCACTACTTTATAATGTACTTGAACTATTTAAGTGGTTTTATAAAAACTTACTCCCCTTTGTCATGATGATTTGTCTACTCATCTGATTAAAATGGAAACATTTATTGAAAGAATAACAAATGTAACTGTGAAGAAATTCAGTAGGTGTGAGGCATCCATTACACCTGGGTTAGGATCATATGTTTGTCCAGTGAATACTTATTGAGTGCCCAGAACTACCTGGTGCTCATGGCACAAGAGCGAGCAAATCTGGATGTTGTGTTTATGGAGCTTGAGAGCTGGTGGAGGATGTAGCTAGATCAATAATTACCCAAATAAATGTGAAGTTGCAAGTATGAAAGTGCTCTGAAGAGAAGAAACTGGGAAATAAAGAAATATGAAGAGTTAGAAAGGTCAGGGATAGTTTGTGGAGAAAAATGACACTTCGGTTGAGATCCGGAGATAAGCAAGAGTTAACTGAGGAAGAGTGAGGAGAAAAGAACATTCCGGGAAGTGGAGGCTGCACATCAAAGCCTCCATGTCAGGAGGGATCATGGAGTATCTGGGACATTGAAAGAAAGCCAGTGTCACTGAAGTAGAAAAAGTAAGGAGCCAGAGTACAGAGGAAACAGAAGAAGCAGGTGACAACTGGACCAAGAGACACCTTGTGAGACAAAGTGAGGAGTTTTATCTTTTTTCCCAGGCCATGGAAGGACTGCTGGCAGACATGTGTGTGCCTGTCTGGGATGAGAGTGGTGAAGTATGGTCAGATTTGCACTTTGTAGACATCACTCTGTCACAGTGTGGAGAACAGATTTGAGAAGATCCGGAAAGGATGCAAGTAAGTTAGTGAGAAAAGTCTTTGGAATGGACATGAACCAGGTGAGAGGTGATGGCAGCTTATCCTTGGGTAGTGGTGATGGAGATAGTGAACAGAGATATTTAAGTACATAATCAAAGTTGTTTTGATAAAGTGCAATTCCTTTCGGAGGTAGGCATCCCTTTGTAACAGGGAGGGGAATTTGAATATATAAAAATGTGACATGTCCAAATAACAATTGAGCTGACATTTGTTGAGCCTCATTTCTATCAGAAGTAATCAGAGAAAGTTGGACAGGAAGGGAAGGACTCAAGCTATGTACCAATGAATGGGTCAGGTTCTACAAAAAGGGAGGGAATTTATGTGAGATTTAGCAGGAAACAGAAGGCACTCTCAAATCGGGTAATTTGAATAGAGTTCAATAAAGAGACTATGTATAAAGGTATGAGCAACATATATAGAAATCCCAAGGAATGGTGAAGTACCACAGATCAAGTAACCACCCTTAGGCTAGAAGGATTCAAAAGAGGAAGTGGACCATGGAACCCAGAGCAAGGGTGCTATATAGAAAAATTCCCTGATGAGAGCTGAGGCTTTACCACCAAAGATGGTAAATCATGATGGCCCTGCAGGGAGGGGAGGGGGCCAGGGAGCACATACTCTGCCCTCACTCTCCTTCCTCCCACCAGTTCCTAGACTCATGCTTCTTGTGGCTCAGCTGTATCCCAGTCAGGAGGAAGGAGAGCTCCTTGATGAAGTGCATGCATATCAGTCTCCTAGGGCACAAAGCAAGATAAAGAGGGGTACAGAGGTACATACAGGGAAAACAAAAGAAGTTCTGTAAAACAAATCCATTTACTAAACATGCACCATCTCCATGGAATGGCACCGAGAATCCTAGTGGACACTGAAGGAAGTACAAGCCTGTAGTGCAGCTATAGGAGCCTAGAGTCAAATGATAGAAAGACTATGTGGGCATTGAAAACATTAAATGAAAATACAAGTGATAAATGGTTGGACAACAGAATAACATAGGGCGTTCCTCGGCTGTGCGTTAGCAGTTAAAATGTACTGCTGGTCTTCAGAGGTGAGGGACTTCATGGCCTGGAACGGCCATAAAAGACTTCTCAGAAGGGACATGATTGGAGCCTCGTAGGGTAAAGAGATGTTGATATTTAGCAAGCAAAAAGGGACAGGTATAGCATTGTAGGCTAGGAAAAGGGTGACCTGCAAAATGGCACAACAGGACAAAAGCAAGTTTTGTTTGAGAAATTTGACGTTTTGGTTATCACGAAGACTGTGTAAGTAAGCAGATATCAATTGTGCTGGAAATGTTATTTTATTCATTGATTTATTTTTCAAGGTGAGCATCTGGTGTGTGTTAGGCACTGCTCTTGGCGCTCACCATAGACACAGCTGTGAACATGATGGATAAGGACCCTGTAATCATGGAGATGACATACTAGTAAGGCAGGCAGAATATAAGTAAATATATGCATTAGGTGAGCACCAGAAGCTTCAGGTCTTATGGAGAGAGTTACTGTTGGAGGATGTAGAAATGACTGAATGGTAACTATATGGGATGTTCAAAGAAGATCCCAGGGAGAAGTCGCTAAGCTCAAATGAGACCTAAACAGCAAGAAAGATTCTTTTTCTATATTATGATCAAATGAATGGTACTTAAAACAGAGGGAGAAATGGAATCCAAGGCCTAAAACAGGCTCTTTATGTGCCAAGTTCATGGCACAGATTTCTAACATCACATCTGCAATAATTTCCAACACTTATTTCCCCTTATTGATTCAAGCTGCTTGAGGAATGTTCTTGTTCCAAGTCCCAGGTGCCAGCCTAATTTCAGGCACACAGTAAGACTTAATAGATATTTGACAAATATGTGTTGAATGAGACTAGAAAGTTTTCATCTAACTTTATTTGAGCATTTAATTTAATCATAGACAGCATCGAGGAAATAGACATCACTAGCAAAAATAGACAACTTCAATTACAGTTTTTTTTCTTGCTTTAAATTTGACTTAGATTGACAGAGAATAAGGTTAGGGCCAGATGGATGTGGGAGTTGGGGAAGAGATAGCTTCCTCCATAAGTCACCAATGAAAGAGAATGACTGCACTCTTACATATAATCTAGTTTATTTTAATTCTTGGCAGCAACTAATTGTACATATAACCCTCATGTACCTGCACTGAATATTCACTCCCAACTCCTGTCTTAGTGTGTCTTCTCTATAATCTACCAGGCCTCTCTGAAAACACATTCCACTTCTGCCAGCGTACATGCTCAAGGCTAGTGAAGCCAACTCCAGTCACTTCTAATCCCAGCCCCAGCCCATCGTCAATATATCATGCCCAGTCCTATATCATGTTCTCTCCCTCTTCCCTCTTTTGTTATTGAAATTGTCGTTTCTTTCACAATCCAAGTCCCACCAATGCTAATAAACCTTTCCCAGGGAAAGAAATCTATTCATTTGCTTAAGTTATATCATATTTAGTGAGTCAGTTATGTAGCAATTGTCAAATAACACCTTATGCATTTGTGTGTGTGTGTGTGTGTGTGTGTGCACAAACATTTGTGTATGAGAAAGAGGGGAAGAGGAGAGAAAGTTTTTTATATGTCTGCAAGAATTAAACCTGATCAGGTAGATAAATGTCTGATCCATCAGAAAAGAATTTGGTGTTAACATCTCTTTTACTTCTCAGCAATCCATAGAGCAAGGTAGAGGACTGTCTATAACAAAGCACCATTAAGGCTGATATAATAAAATGTACCTCAGACTCACTCTCTCCCTCAATAAGTGTCCTTCTGTGTCCCCACATGGAACAAGGGGCAAAAAAGCTCCCTAGGCCTCTTTTATAAAGACATTAATCCCATTCTTGAAGGTGACATCTTCACGACCTAATCATCTCCCCAACACTGCACTGGGGATTAGGTTTTAAAATACGAATTTTAGGAGGACACAAACATTCAGACCATAACAAGGACTGAGAGGTCTTGGGAAACTCAGTGGTAAGTGCATATAGAACATTTCGAATGATTTGTACTCCATAACCGCTATATCAACCACATCCACCTAAGTAGTAGGCTATTGACTTTGTTCTTTTTTTCCCCAAAATTACATATACACATATTTTCCATTTTTGAAAGCTTTTCTAAAATATGCATATATATATGTATATGTGTGTGTGTGTGTGTATATATATATATATTTGTATATTCTAGAAAAGAAACAGTTTTTCAACCAGCTTTGATCACTAAATCACATTTAAGAAACAAACCAAAGCCACCTAAAAGGGAGAGGAAAAGCAACAGGGTTAAGTGGAGATCTCACAAGACTATTTCAAAAGACCTGAAACATTCTTAAGTCTTCCTAACAGCTGTGTGGTCTTGGGAGAGTCACTTCCCTTTTCCAGGCTCTCGATTTCCAAAATGAAAGGTTTTGAATAAATGATATCTAAGGTCTCCCCAGCTCTGTCAGGCCATGATGCTAAGGTTGTAAACGAGCTGTGAGCTTTATCGCTATCCTTTGATCAGCACTACAGACCGTGCTCTCTCCTGACATGCTGTGCTTCCTGGACATAATTGAAATAATGTGGGTGTCATATCTCCTTTGATTCCCCAAGCATGAACGGAATCATCAACTCTCCTCATTTAACCTTTCAACAAATAGCTCTGTTTGTTTCAGCTAGGGGCAGTATAAATAATTATAATAAAATGTCTTAATATAAAGATGAACAGATAATATTCAAGCCACTAAATTAGAAAATATCCATGGGCCCATATGGTACCCAGAAATCACTCTCCCTTTAGCGACTAGCTTTCAGTTAGTAGAAATGGAAATCAATTTACCAAACGTCACGTCCACGCTGGAAGCAGAGCTGTCCTAATATCCCCTACAGTGGTGTCCTCCTTGCAGCAGCCAGCGCGGGCAGCTAGCGGCGCACCCGCAACGCAGGCAGAGCCGGCTTTGTTGTTAGCCACGGCAGATGCCCTCTGGCAATCCTCGCTGGCGCCTGCCTCGCAACAGAATTGGCTGCCTCTTCCTATTTGTCTCTTTGCTCCTATAGGCGTAATGTGGGTATTTGTTTTACTAAAGGGTTTGCTTCGCTCACTTGGTATTAGACCTAGGGATCAGACATGAAATAATTATTCAGCCTAGAGCAGCTTTTTTTCTGCGGCTGCCATTTCTAAGCCATCAGTCTGTTTCTGCAGGGATCTGTGTTAGAGGAGAAAAGCCACTCACAGTTTGAAGTTTTGTATAGATGGAGAGAGGCCAATTAAACCCTTTATCTGCTGTTACCTTGGAAATGAGATGGGATTCCCCATCTTTTCCCTTAAGAGCTGAACCCCAGGAATCAAGCAGGTGACTCTGCTGTCAGTGTCTGTGAAACTCAGTTTACCTCTTGTACATCTGGTGATGGACCTTCACCTGTGTCCTCCAAACTCACACACTCTGTCTCGCTAGTGTGTATTTATTGAATGAGTCAGGACCTGTACTTCGAGAAGGCCCAGGTCACTGCCTGTGGATAATTTCAACATCAGTGTCACATGCGTGATTTTTGGCCTGTTCTCTAATCGCTGCTTCTAAGAACTGATTCAAAGAATGAGCATCCAAAACTCTTCCACATACAACTAAATTCATTTAGTTTTGTTGTTGAGTAACGCCACAAACCTCATTTTTTTAATCTATTTTTGAAGGTCGCTCATGCGTTTGCCATCCCTGAGTCTCAGGATTGTGCTTTTAGTTCATCCGGTTCAAATGACTCATGCAGAGTATTTGGCATCTGAAGATGTAGACAACCACTGATAAGCACACTTATCACTTATACCACAGATAAGTGATAACCATCACTCCTCAAATATGTAATAAGCAACCATATGTTGAGTTCTATGGATAAATGGTCTTTGCCTTCCTAGAGATCAGAGTACAGCAAGAAAGACAGAAAATTGAACAGACACAATTACTGTAAAATGCACTGTGAGAGGTACTAGGGACTTTGAAAGGCAAATGCAGAGTGAAGTGGAAGCACATGGCAGACCACACACTCTACCTGAGCAAGCGAGACATCCCAAGCCATGCCTCAGTCTCATGTTGATGTCTTCTTTCTTGATGTTTCCATTGATGACATTGACTCAGTGATATAATATGTTAAATATACTATATTTTATATTTATGTATATATATAAACTATATATATATAATAAGGTTATCCCTGCTCAAATATATGTAAAATAGGTTATCCCTGCTCAAATAACTTAGTTGGAAAATGAAGCAAAAAAAAAAAATTCTTGTTGCTAGAGAGCTTATAATCTACAAGAGAAAAAACGTATATAGAAAGCACAAATATGGCACAGGATCTACGTAAATCGGAGTCAGAAATGTAGAATGTATCCTAAACATTTTGTTCATAAATACATATCAAGTAAATCAGGGAAGGCTTCATTGGAAAGGGCCAGTCTGTCCAATGTGTGGACATGGTTGTCTCCTATACACCTTCCTCCATGCTTCAGGCCTGAGCATGTGCAGAACCAGACATGCAGGGCCTGCACCCAGGGACATAAATGAAAGCCCTAAGGAGACACTGAGGCAGGCGTAATTGTTTCCAGTGCAGCCTTCACAGTCAGACTTCTTAGATTCAAATCGTTCTTCGGTCACTTACTAGCAATGTAACATTAGGCAAGTTTGTTCATCTTGCTAAACCTTTGGTTTCTCATCTGTAAAATGGGGATAATGAATAATACTTTCCTTAAAGGGTTATTTTTCAATTTAAATGAGATGATATGATTACAACTCTAGTATAGTTCTTGTATTATATTGAGTGTCAGTAAGTGACATTACTCTTTCATTATAATAAAGCATATGGCCTAATAGAGTTTCTGTCATCATTTTCTCCCAGGGTATGATAACCACAGTCATTTATGAGATAATGGAATCTAACAGATTGGATATATTTTTCTAGCCGTGGATATTGCTACTAAGACATAGTAAACCTTATAACTGAATTCCCATAATGACCAAGGAAGTAACTATGTCTTAGAAACAGATTTGATTGACTTACATGTTGAATAGTTTCTTTATGTCAATGTTCAGCACACAGCATGATGGAAAGCTACTGAGTCCAATGACACAGAGATCAGGAAGGTGGGTAGAGTGTTTCTGGCCTAGCCACTTGCTCTCATGCCTTTAGTAATTCTGACTGTCGTCCAAGTCTGAGGTTTCTACTCTTTATCCTACAAATGCACCATTTTCTACTGTTTTGTCCCCACTCAGTGAGAAGTTCCCAAGACTTTTTATCAAACTTTTGCCATAAATTATTTCCTAGGTCTCTAGAAGCTTTTCACAGTAGTAAATTTCCTCTTGTAAGCTTTTACCTATTTGAAGATAAACTGTGTTGTTAATATGAGAGGATGGGGGCAATGGTTCTTTCTGAGGATCTCCAAGCAAGGTCAACAGATGAAATATAAAGATAGCAAAATTTACCACAGCAACCTTCCTCAGTTAAAGCATTCATAAACAGAGAACTCAACTCAACTCGATGGAGGAAAGACTACCAGGTAGAGACCTTGAAGTGGAGGCTGAATCAAAACTATGGGGGTGGAAAAGTGGTGAGCAGCTCCAGAAAGGAAAGCGGGAGAGAGAAGTGTGTTGCTGTCTATCTTTATCCACTGCATGAGGTGGAGAGGTATAGAGAAGTCCTTGGGGAAATAGTTTCACTAGGGCACTTCCTTTCTCTGTTTTCCCTGAGGAAGCTCTTCAGAAACCAATGGCTGAAAAGTTTACTTTCTGTGAGAAGCATAAATCAGAGTCATATTTCTGCTTCCAGCAACAGAAGAAAGAGACATAAACTTGATGGACTCAAACAGGTAAAGCAGGTCCACAGATGACTCTGGGGCTTGTAGGAAAATCAGTTCCTGTAAGATCTGTTTCCTTCCAGGGCAAGGCATGGCAGCTCACCCTTCCATGTCAGCTCCTGGGCTGATCCGTAGCATCTCAACTCTCAGTGGATTAATTGCAGCCATCTGAAGGACAACCTCAGCCAGGAGGCAGCTGTACTCAGGCTCAAGCACCATCTATGGTCATATCAGAGAATTTGTCTACTTCCCAGCCAGAAATAAACTCTCCCCTTGCCAAAGTTCCTACCCCAATTATCTTTGCATTCCCTGGAAATACAGCCAAAGAACAGACCACACCACAACTAGCTTTGTTTTGACTTTCTAAAGAGAAAAAGAAAAGCTACTCATGATGGGGTGAAAATGGGTACCTCAGTCTTCCTGGTTTCAAGTTCCAGTCCTAACACTTCCTACCGTGTGACCCCAGAAGTTGGTTCATCTCTCTGAGCCTCAGTTTCAGCTGCAAAATGGAGGTAATAATGGCAGCAACTGCATAGGGTTAGTGGAGGAAATAAATACTAACATACAAAAAGTGCCCAGGATCATAGCTGACAAGTAAAAAATATTGTCATTATTATCAAGAATTGCTCTTTTTCACCCTAATTTGGACTTGAGAGGATGAAAACTGGGTCCTCTTCTGCAGGCCTTTGGATAATCAGACTCCCAAGAAGGCTTTGTTATGTTTAGGAAAAAGAGCCTTGGAGACAGCGTTTACTTGCTCAAGGTTTTTCTGCTCATTTTAGGGCCCTGGATCCATATTGAAGGGATGTACATGGAAACCAAAGAGATAAGACTATGTGCCTTACCAAACCCCACGTCCCTGGGAGTCTTCCACCTGCGACACTGTTGCCCTGAAGGAAGAAGCTGAAGGAGATACTGATTCCATTAGATCACCATCCATGGAGGAGCCATCCTTCAGGGCCTCCCAGTCTCTGACCACAGCAGCACCTGTAACCCTTTTCAGCAAGTCTTTACCTAGGCCTTGATCTGTGTGCAACTTAGCCCTGGCTCTTCCTAGGGGGAAGAATATATTCACCCCTCAAAGCTCTCAGTTTGGCTTAGGAAAAATGTCCCATCCACAGAAAACAACTGGAGATCCCTCTGAGGTCCTCCTTGGTTGTTGCTCTCTCTTAAAAGTGTATGGACACAGGAGAACAGGGATCTTCTTCAAGAGATAAAGGCTCCTGCCTCCAGACATGGAGAAAAAATGCCGAGGATTCGCAACTTCCAGCCTATGATAAAGAACCTGTTCCTCCCGTGAGCACCTGGAACCCACCAGCACCTTCCCTTGCTGTGCAGAGATCCATCAGTTCCTACTGCTACTTCCTCTGCTCAAAACCTGACTGTTAATGATGGCTCCAATTCCACCAAGCCAGTTAACCAGGATACCTGAAGGGGACTGTGGCACTGGCTCACCTTAAGGGTGTCATTTTTTGAACATTTTTTATGTATCACGATTTAGTGGAAAAGACACTGGTTTTGGATGTCAGGGGATTAGGGTTTAGCCATAGTTAGCATCCCATTAACTTGTGTGACTTTTGGTACTTCCTTTCAATTCTTTGGGATAAATGAATCATCTTTGGGGAAAGATGAAGATAAATAACCCAGATGCTTTCCATCTTCATGATTCTCTGATCACATGTGGCTGCCGTGACTATACCATTAAAGCAGAAAGCAATGAGATACAAAAGAATCTGTAGTTTCCAAAACTGTGGTTAAGGTGTTTCGCATTCAGAAGTCATTGGTTGACAAGTTAATTCTATGAAAAACCTGTCATATTTGACAATTGAAGACTGGTATTAATAAAACTATACAGTTATCAAAAGAAAAGAAAAAAGGGACTAGCAATATATCCATATACTTTTGTTATGAGAAATGTATCAAAATTACTTTTCCATTGACCTCTGTCAAAAAATAATAACTCAATTATGAAAAAAAATCTTAAGAAACTTTTTGTGGCTAACTGAGTAGTGGAAACATGAACTTCTGAAATATTTAACTTTATACTATTTCTGAATCTTCCCAAATAAATAATGCCTTCCATTTCTCCCTGGTAAGGATCACATATCTGGGCTCTGTGCATTGACTAACATGTACTGATGCACTGTGATGTTACATTTACTAAAATGTTCAATTACGGACAAATGCCAAATTCCACACAGAATACCAAGCTGGATAACAGAGAGTGACCCTGGTTTTATTAACAGTACATTTGACTTTGGATTACCAAGTGTCTGCAGAAAAGAGAAACCTGCAAATGGAAACCTTCAAGTGCATCCAAGCAGGAATCATACATCACCATACTTTTCCTTGAATCATCACTCAGTTGATTTTGTACATTACCACCAACTATATCTCATGCATTATTTTAAAATGAGTCATTTGAATCTTTACAGTTATGTGTCATCCACACCTAATCTTAGGTCTGGGCAATGTACAGCTACGTGACTGTGTGACAATGGGTGATTATGAAAAGGATTCATACTTTAAATTTTACTCTATGTTCTCAGCACTTCATTAGGAAAAGAAGAAATCTTAGTTCTCAACCAAGGAATATATAGTTGCTGAATGATGGATGGAATGCTGCCATCTCTTGGTAATCCAGCACAGAGGAAAACAGTTTCCAGAAAAGTGATTTTGCATTTTTATTGGCTGAAGGCAATGCAGTTAAGAAGTATAATTCTGTTCTTCTGGTGTCAGAACAATCTATAACTGCTGTTATTATTTTTAGCATTTAATGCTTACGGTGCATATTGAAGCTATTCCCTGACAATAACACCATATTAAAAATAATCCATCACATGGTTTCACTGGCTTAGCTTTCACAAGGTCTAAATTAGGTTGGCCTAGCGTCTCTTCTTACACCTCTGCTTTTTTGGATGTGTGCTGAGCATTGCTTAGTAAGTTCACAGGCTATATGTGACCTCCTTTGAGCACCATCTAAATGTTCTCTCTTCCAACATACACGCCAGGTAGAGACAGGGAAAGGGCTCTCCATTGAGACTGGCTCTTGGTAGAATGAAAAACTGAGATTCAGAAGCCTGTCGCTCTATCACATACTGGTTCTACAACTTTAGCCAAACAAGACAAATCTCCTCAGTTTTCTCATCTGCAAAGTGGTGACACCAATCTCTTTTCTACCTACCTCACAGTGTTATTTTCAGGATCAAATAGAATCACACATGTGAAAATGCTTTGCAAGAATCAAGTCATTATACTTTGATGAAGGATTATCTGAAAGAGAATGGCATTATTCTTTTTTTTTCCTGAGAAGATATACTAATAAATCTAAATAACTTGCACTTGGTTTTGTTCATAGTTGATTACTATTTTTCTCAGACTTGAGTGTCTGATGATACTAATAAAACAATATAAATAAGCCAGTAGACTTACCGATGTGGCATTATCATTCATAATATGCCATGTCAGGCAAAGTTATCGATTCATGGTCCTGCAGCATAATTTTGGCCACCCCAAAACATAGCACATTCAGAATAGCCTAGGAGGTTGGGAAATCATTCTGCCTCACTGTCATTGTGTTACACCTACAATGTACCTTCCACAGCAGTTATCGGTCTGTTAGAGCTACTTGTTTATATTCTATATTTCCCCCCCCCAAATAGGATCCTACTCGGTTTATGAATATGTGCCTCGGCAAAGCTTAACTCAGTACCTGAGGCTGGATTTATACCATAAACATTTATTTAATGGATAAATTGAAATGGATTAAGTATTATTAACCGTTTACAGTATTCTAGGTGCCAAAGAGCGAAGAGGAGGGACTCAAAATAAAATACTAAGTGCAATCTGCATGTTGGAAAAGCATATCCATTTTGAGAAGAAATGTGATTTTGGGGAGAGAAAATAAATTGAAAATATTATAAAGCAGTATGTTGTTTGTAGTTGTCTAAAATCTGAAAATATATTGATCAGAAATAGGTAACTCATGCTTATTTTGGAGCAATCTGTGAGTAGCTGAGGGAACAGGGAAGATTCTGTGTTTCATATAAATCAATACAACGGAAAGCTGCTACTAACACAGTCAGTGGCACATGGTTTGCACCAAGAAGTATAATGATAATAATAAAGAATTTAAGGGTATTATAATGGACACTGGAGATTCACAAGGGGGAGGGGAGATGGAGGAGGGATGAAACATTATCTATAGGTACAACGTACACTGTTGGGATGATAAGTACACTAAATGCCCAGACTTTATCACTACACCATACATACATGTAACAGAATTCAACTTGTACCCCCTAAATCTATTAAAACAAAAAAAGGAAAAAAAAGCACATTTAATAGATTCACTCTAATCTGTGTAATCATACATCTGGTACATTATATTGTTATAAACTATTCATTTGGAGGAGCATGACAAACTGTCCAGATAATGGCAACTGACATAAAAATGATTCTGGAAAAAAGTGACAAGTAGAAATAAAGAAACTCAGTAGAAATACAAAAGAGAAAACAGTACTTTCAAGAGATATGTTCATTCTATTCAAGGTTGACAAAGATGCTTGAGTCCAGAATGCAAGAATTAATGCCAGTGGAAGAGTTACAAGGATACATTTTCTCAATGTATTATAAAACTAAATAAAACAACAGCAACCATAACTTTTTAATGGGACTCTCAGATGGCTCAATGGGCTGTCCAAGATGGAGGTGACCTTCTTGCTACCAGATAAGTTTCAGGACAGAACAGGAGACGATGGGGCTATCAGCAGGATGTTGACAAAGGATTCCTTCATGGGGTAAAGAGCCTTCCTAAGTGACATGAGAAATTCTCACCATTTAACACTAACTATAAGCAACTGATATAGTCTTTTTTCCATTATATATTTATAAATACCATGTGAGAGATTTTCTGTTGAAAACTATTACTTGAGAAGGAAATGGAGAAAGCAGAACCCTTAGCAGTTAAAGAATAAGGCAAATTTGCAAATATCCGGAAACTCCAGATACGAGTCACAGCTAACTCACGGGGTCAGTGTTTATGTACTAGTTTTATTGTGTAAAATTTAACTAGGTGACATCTGCAATCCATAGGTGGAGAGATAGCCTTATATATAATCCTAAATGCAATCCTTCATCAAGGTAAGTTTGTCTTATATTTAGATAAAATGATTATAAGTGTTTGCTTTTGAGATTGTAACATCCTCTGTACTCACTCTCCTGCCTAGTACATAATTAACCTGTCAACCCACCCTGCAGTAATAAGTGTGATAGACAGGAAATATATTAGGAAGGAACTTTTGTGTGATGTGCTTTCAAGCTCTCCTTTATCCTTCAACTATCTTTCCTTTTAATTAGCACTTGGGTAACAGCATACCGTAATGAATTACCATATTACTGTTATCAATAAAAATTATTTTGGGTCTGAAGTAGTCATTAAGATGAAATGTGTGAGACCTGCTCTGGATAGTTTGAGGGGAGATAGCAATTGGAAATCAAGTCCTGTTTCATATATTAATTTTAAAAGATTCAGAGGATTCTCAGATTTATACATTCATATTTACTAAACATAGAGATATGAACATATGGAAGATAAAGGAAAGAGAGTAAATGCTTCTATCTGTAGTGAATATAGCCCTGATATGTTAAAAGAAGATATTTTTACAAGATGGCATATTTAGGAAACATATTTTCCTCTGCTACCTCTCTGGAAACCTGACCAAAACAAGAGGACTACTAGTATCACAAACACAAAGGAATGGGAGAAAAGATCATAGTAACCAAATGTTGCAGGCAAGATAGCAGAAGAGAGTGAATCTAACTTATCAGATGTGAGCATTTTGAATACTCAGCTGGTAGTAGGGAAAACGGATGAGCAGCCCAACATACCCCTCCTCCCAAGTCTCCCATAAGCTCGATAATTTGTTATATTAGTTATCTAGAGCACTGGATGTGAAGTTGGTAATAGACAGAAAAAGATCAAGCAAAAGTGTTTATGAAGCTACGTCAGAGATTCCCTTCTCCTCTTGGATCAAATGGGCAACTTTTGTCTCACACCCTGTTAGTAGATTGGAGCTAGAGGTGCCATCTGAGAATAGGGTAAAAGATTGGGCACAGTTGAGAGCACAGATATGGTACCCTTATCCCACAATGCTCTACGAGTGTTGGCAGCCAGAATTATACCCTCCTGGCAGAAAATTTGGAATCCAACAGAAAAAAACTTAAAGCTCACAGTGAAAAGCCCAACCAGTTCCAACTGTAATATTAATAAAACCTACCAATATATACAGAATATCTAATCACTCTTTTTCTGTCATCCTCTTAAATGATCAGGCAGAAGAAAGAAAGAAAGAAAGAAAGAGAAAGAAAGAAAGAGAAAATCACAAGAAAATGCAAGGAAGATATCATGCAAAAGACACAGAATGAAACAAACAGAAGAAACATCTTGGACAAAACAAAAAATCATCTAGGAAAGGAAAACCTGAAAAGAAAAAAAGAAAGCTTTAATAATATCCTTAGTGAAATAAACAGAGTATAATGGAAATAGAATAGTTGTAGGAAAAAGAATATTTAGAAATGAACACAAAAAAGTAAAAATTAAAATCTCAATAAGTGGCTATTTAATCATATGGCTGTGAATAGTTTATACATATCTTCCAGAAAAGTATAAGAGAGAATGGAGGTCAGAGAATAGAAATGAAAATATAAACAAAAAATTAAGATTACTAACAGTTCAGGAGGTTTAATATATAAATAATAAAAATAAAATAATCTTTAAAATGTTCCCAGCAATGATTACACAAGTTCTCAGGATGAACAGTGTTATCAAGTTCCTTGAAAATGAAAAAAAATACACTACAAGGTACAACATCATGAAATTTGAGAACACTGGAATAAAAAGGAAAACCTAAAACTAAAAATTGCAGAGATTAAAGGGAAAAAAAGCAAGCTACTTAAAAAAGTGGAAAATGAGAAGGGCTTTAGACTTCTCGATACTACTACTTGAATTTAGAAGATGGAGGAACAATGACTTTAAAACTGTAAGGAAGAGTTTTCTCCAATTTAGAATTATTTACTCAGGCAAACACTCAATAAAAGCATTTGTAAACATGCAGTTATCACAAAAAGATCTGCCTCCCATGTACCTTTTCTCAGAAAAGTAATGGAAGAACTGTTACACCAAAATAAGAAAGTAAACCAGAGGATGAAAACACTTGGGATCTAGGAATCAAGGTAGACCCAGGAAATCTCCTAAGTTGGCAATGGCAGGAGATACTAGATCAAAAAGTATGAATACATAAGAGTCCTAGAGACAAACCAGTTCAGATTTGAGCAGGTCAGAAGGACCCAAAAATGATTCTTCAAGAAGATGAAATTGATCAAATATATGACAGGTTTTGATATATTGAGAAAAGATTTTCGGCATCAGAGACAAGAATTCGGAGATAAATTAGTGATAATTCATGGAACACAAAGCATGCAAAAGAAAAGTATTGTTTTTAATTCCAAAGAAACCAAGAAGGTTTGCAAGAAAGAAAAAGTTGTCATGATATGATGCATTATACTTCTGATCTAACCAAAATTAAGTCCTAGTTATTGTGGTAGGATGGAGGATGAGAAGTGTACGTGTGGTAGGTGAACAGCAAATAGAACTGTTTTTTTCTCTTCCATAATGGTAAGTCGATAGATAATGCCTTAAATAGAAAAATGGAAAAGTGTCAACATAAGCATAGTATTAAGAAACATGAAGGTAGATGCCATAGGAAAGCAAAACTATTTTCAAATTGCCATTTCCTAGTGCAGCAATTAAAGGGATGTAAGAAGGCAATCATTCTTTTTTATAATTAGTCTTATAGAATTATTTTTGTCTTTATGTGCTACATGGAAAAAAAAAGTATTGCATGTCTATGAAGTTCAGAATCATAGCTACACAGTCTCTCTTTAGAAGCCTAAAGCTAGCCTCAGGGACAGAAGGACCTTGTTAAAAGATGCCATGAACATAACATCTTCCGTTGAGTTACTCTGAGGACACAAAGCCACTCAGGAAGACCAAAAGTAGTCAGAGGAAGTAGCAGAATTAAGCAGGAATGCTTAAATCCCACTTCCCATTTTTACAGAATGAAAAATTTTCTCATTTTCTACTCCCTGTGAGAGAAAGCCGGGAAAACACTTTCTGTGCTCTCCCATGACCTCTGATGAAATTAGCAGAAGGAACTGAGTGTATGAGACTCAGTTACTTCTGGGAACGCTGCTTCTTTCTGCACGCCTTGCCCTCAGGACACAGGCGCCCTCTGCTTGTCCAGGGGCTGCATTCCAGACAGTGTCTGGCCCCGATCCTGCAGAGAGAGGCCTGCAGATTGAGGGATATGTTCAATTCCAGAGGGAAGGTGTAGTAAGTACAGGCGATTATCAAATGAGTTCAATTCACACTCCAATTCAGTTTCATCAATAAGAAAACTGACATTTTAACTCCATGGGTATGATTTTTATATTACTTCTCAACTGGCTTCAAACTCAGGAGAAAAGAAATAGGATATTTTTATTGGATCAGCCCCCATGCAAAACCAAGAGACATTATTGCCTTCCTGGGTGCTGAGAGCTCCTTGACAAGTGATAACACCGCTCTGGTCATGGTGAGGGCAGTAGATGCTGCCATGTGCTGCCCAGAGATCCTTTCAGAAGCGAAGAGCTTAATTCCCAGCTACCGGGAGTGCTGCTCTCAAACTGCTGTCTTCATCAATTCCCTCGACCAAAGACACATCCTTCCCCAAAACAAACCACACCACTGAGTGATTGACACAGGGGTGTCAAGGCCCAGCCCCTCACTCGAACTATAGACAATTCTGAAAAGCCATTCTAGCTTCAGAGTTCCCTGTGGAGACAGTAGAAATCTGGATTGAAAGTATACCCCAACATAACTTCTCTCTCTGGCAAATCCCGCTTCCTTTCCAATCCCGCCCAATTCTGCTTCCCTCAGCAAGAGCTGATTGCAACAAGTCTCAATAATAAACTGAATGAAGAGTTCCCTTCATTTCAGAATTTGCTTCCCAAATAATTCAACCTTCAACAGTGAGTAATATGATATTACAAAGCTAAATCCTCATAAGACCTTGAGGTTTATAACAGTTAACACTTAGTGTTTACTATGTGTCAGTTATTCTCTTAGGCATTTTACATGTATCAACTATTTTGTGTACATACGATAACAATATTATAGGTAGATGCCATTACATGTCCAAGATGAGGACACTAAATTTCAGAGAGGTTAAGTAACTTGCCATGGTCAAACTGCTCTTAAGTAGCTAAACTGATATATTCGTCAAGTTAATCTGTCTACAACTGTCCTGTTGATCTCCTCAATAAAGCTCTCAAAGAAAATAGCAGTTTCTATAGCTCTGGGACATTAAGATGGTGAGAAGTTTGCCACAAGGGAGCTCTCTCCAGGTAAAATGTTCTCTGCTCTGTACATTTCAGCAAGCAGACAGTTTGGACCTTACAAGCAGAATCTCAAGTCTACCTTTGTCTTCTTTAAGACTCTGTTTCCTCAACCATTAGCCTGGGATAACTAAATTGTTCTGTGATGTCCCCATGGAACTGTAACAGAAAGCAGACATGAGTGGGGAAAAAAGTCTTTTCTCTTTCTCCAATTTTTATAGTCCCTCTGTTTTTTTTTTTTTTACTTGAGTTATCTGTGATGAGGTTTTTTTAAAAGCAGTTCTTTCTGGAAGGGATCTCTGCCTTTTATCCCCACTCCTGCTCCCAGTGATCTCTCCATAATACCATCTGCAGCCCAGCACAAAGGAAATCAACCAGGGGTTACTGGAACTAGAAATAAGTTCAAAAATGATCTGTTCCAGTGTACGAAATGCTTTTGGTTTTTCAGTGAATCAAGAGATACAAAATATCTCATATTAATGATACACTAAAGTTTAATTTTTATAAATTTATTTAGCTCAGCATAACGTGGGTGTTCGTTGGGATGGGAGTAGGTCATTCTGTCTGAATTCTATCTGCATCTGATACTCAGACCACTCACTAAAATGCCATCTCAGTTATGCCAATTATACTTTTGAAATATAGCACAGCATGTTGACACAAACCCATCATTCCATCATCTGTATCTTAATCCCTCTTTGCTAACAGACACCTTGAGCATGCTTGGTTTCTGCTCTCTTTTCCCATTTCCAAGATTATATTGCAAAAAATAAAAAAAAAGTGTTATTGCTATGCTATCCACTTTACTACTTCTTACTTCCTTCCCTATCTCCTCTTTCCCTTCTCTCTTTTTCCTCTTTCTTTCTTTAATCTACTACCAATATTCCTTATGTTACAGTTGGGCAAACACATTCCCACAAGGGCAGCGGCATGCTAGTAGACTTACTACCTAGCTGGTTAAGCTTTACCTATTTTTTGAGTCTGGCACTGTCCAGACAACACTATCCTGTCCAAGCATGTGACCCACATCTGTAATTTTAGACTTTTTAGTAATCACATTAAAATGAAAAGAAACAAGTAAAATTAATTTGAATGATTTATCTAGTAGCCCTAGATATTCAAAATATTGCCATTTTAACATACAACCAATACAAAAATTAATAATACGATACCATACATCCTTTTGTCATACTAAATTTTTGAAATCAGATGTGGATTTTACACTTTCAGATACATCCATTCAGAGTAGCCACATTTTAAGTGCTGAATGGCACATGTGGCTACTATATTGGAGAGTGCAGGTATAGATTGGACTGAAAACATGACTGAGCCTTTTTTCTTTATACAAATCTGCCAATTACATAAGGGCCGCTGCCTGTACTGAGCACACCAATAATGCAAAATTTCCAGTAACTTAGCTAGTCCTGACCTCTCTGTCTTCCCATTCAAGCCCAATTTTACTTTTTTCTCACCCTGACCTCTAACTTTAGGAAAGTTCTCCATTAATTTGATTCTGCAACATGCAGCCTAAAATCATCTAGCTCAAAAAACAGGAATGTCACGTACCATGCAAAGAAAAAATAATAAATCAGTCAGCTATACTATATATCAGAGTGAAGCACACAGAACAGGTAAATACTCCACATCCTGTTTCCATCCTGGGTTTACCCTCTTAGAAGTTGTCTAACTCTCAGAAGTTGCCTGAATCCTGCCTACTACCTCAGAATAGCAATTTAGGTGATGCTCCCTTCCCCAGAACCTGCTGTGATAGCTTACTCTCCCATGCCAGGTCTTAAATAACTGCCAAAACCTAAAAGAAGAACTCAGATGGCCTCCAGGCTTTAGAATTTCAGACAGGAAGCACAGTGAAAGTACCTCTCTTCAATCATTCTATTTGCAGAAAATCAACAAAACTCACAAGCAAACAAAGTTTCTAGGCTCCTTCTTTTTACATTTCTTGAGACTGTGACAATTTCATGTGTGTGCATGTGTATGTGAGTATGTTTGTCTGAATGTTTGTTTCCATTTTTGATATATCCTCCTTCATGGAACTCAGAAATGAGCTGAATCTATTCATCTTGTATGCATATCATTCATGTGGTGGCAATAGCATTTTCCTGCCATGTTTTACGTAAAATGCAGAAGTCTACATGTGTAGAGTGATGGCTTATTTTTCCAGTATTATTAGGAAATCACACATTTTGTATACATGACTTTCTGTGTAATTTAGGTGCAATTTGATTTGTTATGTTTCATGGCACTATGCTATGTGATGTAAGGACTTTCAGCAATCCTGCAAAGTACCCACCCCCATTCTGCACATCAGGAAATTGAGTCCAGGGAGGTGAAGCAAATTGGACTTGGAACTGCTACCTATGCATCGTGTTACCTTAGACGTTTGCATATAGACTGTATCGTCTATATGTAAAAATCCTCACTGTTCCGCTATCTCTAATATTCTCTCCTAAAATGCTTAACTTTACAAACTGTGGTAAGTCTCTTCTGTTCTAAAGGTAGTGCCATATCTCATCAAAGAGCAAAAGGGTACAGGATTTGTGAGAGCTCTTTTCCTTAGAAATCTCTTTAATTTCAACCACTTTGCGAGGCTAGGGTGGCTGGAAATATGGCCTATGGGCAAATGAGGCATTTCTTTATGACTGAGGAGGAGAGATGGATGTAGAGCTCACTGCTCCAATTCCTGAATCAGAGGTTAATCACCTTTCTTGTGATATGAGTTAGCTGAAGGCAAATGAGTAGCTCAGTACAGATAACAAATATTTCCTGGGTTATCATTATCTTCAAGGCATTATGTAAATATCTATCTATTAATCAGTATATATATATATATGAGTATGTATTTATTTGAATATGCATATATTCTTTTGAATAAAAATATGATAGAAGCATTCTACTGTGACATTTTGAGGCTTTCCAGAAAGTACTAGGACTTTGTTTAGCCAGGCATTCATTTTCTTACCAGACTCCCCTTCTAAACAATACTACAGATTTGGGTCAATGGTTATAGTTACAGTTATAGCTCATAATAGCTATCAAAAACCAGATGCCATATCCAAGCAAAACAAACTGAACTTGTACCTAAACAAAATTGTGATTTTGACATTATTTATACCATGGATTTTATATGTACCTTGAGATTGTATTGTCATAATCAGAGACATCACAATAACTAAAGAAAGGCAAAAACTGTTGCTCTCAGATTTAAGAGGATGCATGTATTCAATCAACCAAAAAGTATTGATTAAGCTCTCACAGTGTACAAGGTTTTAGTCAAGGACTAGTAATATGAAGAACTGGGAACATGGTCTTCACATGTAATAAAGAGTTAAACATAGAAAGAACTCAAATTAGGAAAAATAGAATTGAGATATTTATTTCAAGTTTTGTGTATTGCCTTGCTAGAATCACCATAATACTCTATAGATGCCCTATAGATGAGGGAGACATTAACTGGAGCTTTGGCATGGAAGAAAGGCCGGAGGAGGACCCACAATGATGAGAGCCTCCAACCACAGCCCACAAGCACTGAGGGATAGGATACTCCGGCCTTCTCTGAAAATGGAGCCCACATGACTTTGATTTTGCATACATGGTCCACTGACTGCTCACTGCCTCTAAAATTTCCCATGAAATATATAAGATGTTTACAAAATACAACTCTCACCCCACACACATATATATACAAAATTAAACACTGATCAGTGATCTATTGATAAGCCTACTTTCTTTTCTAAAGTTCATTCTAGATATATTCCTTCCTGCGCATTGTGGATTAAAGATAGCCATATTTTATTTTATTTCATTTTGGTTTTTTGCCTCTGCTCATGCAAAAGATGTAATCTATTTCCCTTTACCTTGAATCTTAACTGGTCCTGGGGTTCCCTTTGACTGACAGGAAGCATCAGAAGTGACACTGTGTAATTTCCAAGGCTGGCCTCTCCGTGTCTCACGTTCTCAAAGCTGGAATTCTACTCTTGGAACCCAGCCACTGTACTATGTGAAGCTGAATCCACGTAGAAGGCCACGAGGAGATTCGAGGAGCTCTGGCTGGCAGCCCAGCTGATCACTACCCTATAGCCAGCACGGACTGCCAGCTTTGTAATTGAGCCATCTTGGACATTACAGGCTCATTGTGCCTTCGGAAGACTGCAGCCTCAGCCAGTACCCCACAGAGCAGCAGAACTGCCCAGCTGACACTGGCCCTGCACAGAATTGCAAGAGATTATAAATGGTCATTGTTCTAGGACATTAAGTTCTGGGAGTGGTTTGTTATACAGTGATATATAACTGAACCACTCTCCACCTCGTTTCAGCTTTTAGCCTCAACTTGGACCCTTAATATCCTCAGTTTTTAGAAATATGTGCCCAAGCATTTGGCAAATAACTGCTCAGTGAATATTAAATATATATGTTTACAAACCACTTCTGCACACCACAAGAAAACTGTGTTAGAAAACTAACTGGTAACTTTAGTGTTTTTTACACCACTCAGGGGACATCACTGTTCTTCCTTGGCATGACATACCAATTTAGAGGAGCAGTGGCAGGATGATATTGCCGCTCTTGCTACTTACATCTCTCAGCCATGCCTCATGAACCCTCTCTAGGTTCAATATGTGCAGCGGAGTTCCTTGTGGGTTTCCAATTATCAGGACTAGGAAAGGATGTTTTCTTTTCTGAAACTAGATTGTCTCTATGACCTGAACTCCAGGATTTAAGAACAAAGGACTTTGATAGTGGAGGCTGCCAAAGGCACCTGTCAAAAGACTACGGAGAATATTAGTTCATTTTGGAGATGTGTCCAATATGTAGAACATTCCAAAGATAATCATAGATTAGCATATATCAGTCAATGCAATTTTTTCTTCTATTTTAATAGGCCTCCGGTCTTCCCTATACATGTTAAACCACAGGCATCTTTCTTCATGTTTTCACCATTCTACAAGTACTAAAGACCCTTTCTAGTAAGTCTTTTGATGAATTGTTTAAACAATATATCTCACATCTGGACAGTTCCTTCTAATATTCAAAGTACATTAAATATACCATCTCCTTTGTATCAGTCTCTGCATGAATAAAATTCTGGCTTTGGGTCTTTTAAGGTCTGCGTTCCATGGAGGGTAATTGTGGAAGGGCTATTGATCTAGCAGATGTTTGCCTGCTTCTCTCAGATGTTTCTGCAGCCCATTGTCTTTGCTCCCAGGCATTTGTAAAGGCAGGAAATATACAGATGTATTTTATTCTGGGACTTGTAGAAGCTAATTATTTTCAAAACAATCATTTTGAAAAAGCAAAAAAAAAAAAGAGAGAAAGAAAAGAAAAAGCAATGGCATCATTGATGCATCGATGCCTTACAATTACTCAAATCTGCGAGAGGCAACGCACTGCAGTTGCTTCTGTCTGCTGTAAACGCACAAGGGTATCAAGTAGGTGCAGGTGAGTAACCTGATTCATCCCCATCGACAGACTCCGTAGTCTCTTGCTCCATTTGTGGTACTGAAAGTGAAAACTCCACTTTTGATTCCCCTGTTATGTTTGAGAAATACTACCATCATTATGAAAATAAATCACTTGGAATTCAAGGATCTTAGCTAACTGTATAATTCACAGTGATTTATTTACTCCTTGTCCCTAACATCACTTTCCTATAATCCCTTCCTCGGAGAATTTCTGGCCACTCACACATCTTTTTTTTTAACCGTACCACTCTCTACCCTCACCCCCTGTAGGGGGTGATTATGGGGAGAAGAAACTGAGAATAAATGAAGGAATAAATCGCTAAGTGAAGCCCTGGAGAGAAAGCTCATCACATCATAGTTCATCTGCTCCAAGATAAGACTCTCACTTCAAATCCCAGCTCTGACACTTAGTATACTATTTAAACCATCCAACTTCTCAATTTCCTTATTTATAAATTGGAATACTAATTGTATTTAGCACATAGAGTTATTATGAGACAGCATGTATAATATTCTCAGCACATAAGTATTCAACAGAATTGTTATTATTCATCTTACATTCCACAAATATTACTTAAGCAACTGGCATGTGCCATACTCTGTGCCAGGCACTGACAATGAGGACAGGGCACAGCTTAGCCACGCAGGGACAGACAGTCTACTGGGGGAAGCCTGATGGTGCTTGTATGTGTCAACTGAACCGGGCTAACAAATGCCCAGGATAGCTGGTGAAATACTATCTGTGAGTGTGCCTGTGAAGGTGTTTCCAGAAGAGATTTTCATTTGAATCAATAGACTGAGTAAAGAAAAGCTGTCTTCAGCAATGTGGGTGGGCTTCATTCAATCAGTTGAGGGCCCGGATAGAACAAAAAGGCAGGGGAAGGGTGACTTTGTTCTTTCTGTTTGAGCTGGGACATCCATCTTCTTTTGCCCTCAGACATCACATTGGTGCTCCTGCTTCTCGGGACTTAGGACTCTGATTGGGAATGACACCACCAGTTTTTCTGATTCTGCAGCTTGCAAATGGCAAATCATGGGACTTCTCAGCCTCCTTCAGTGCATGAGACAATTCTCAAAGTATTTACTGAACACATTACATAGCGTGAGAAGTAAACAGAAACACAAGGGAAGAGTGCACTAATGGGAATGTACGTGGTCAGAGAAGTCTTTCTGAAGGTGGCAGACCTTGAAGAAAGGATAGATTTTTCATAAGTGGTGGAGGGAAAGAGGATTGAAATGCATTAAAGTAGAACTGGGAGAGCATGAAGACAGATAAGAGATCTCACTTAGAGCAAAGATTTGGATGTATTCATTGTATTTGGAACAAAGTGGACCAGCTTCTTATGTTCCACCCGTTCATAAAATAAGCCTCTGGAGCTCCAATGGATCATTGCATTCCTTTCCAACTTCAATGTCCACACAGGTATGAGTAAACCCAAGTGGCCAATACCGAAAAAAAAAAAAAAGAAGATATTTTAAAAGTAAGGGAAGACAAAAGAAAGGGCTGGGAAAGCATTCAATGAAGAAGTCACAGGTAAACATTGAAATGTATTACAGAGGAGATATACATAATTACATGAGTGTGGATATTTCTACCATCAGATGGGGATCTTGGACATGAATGAAAAGAATTATGTCTTGGATGTGCATGTTTTAAAACTCTACATTCTTACACTGAACTGTACATCTTTATCTTGTAACTACTTGCTTATTTCGCTACCTTTAATATACTTGGTGACTGCTTTTATATTGAATCCTGGGTAAGAGAAATGAGAATGGAATTGGCAACTAAATGCAATCATACCTTTGGCAAATATGATGCTAACAAGGATAATTATTAGAAATAAGTTCTCATTTGTGTCAGAGGCCAAACCAGTTTGGGAACAGGATGAGTGTTACCTTTCCATTCCAAGAAGATTCCGAAGGCCAACATCCCTAACACTTTGCATGGCTACATGCTATTGCTTGTTTCACCTAAAGCACAGCAAAAATTTAGCAACTAAAGACAAGACAATCTTAGGCAAAGCATGAAGCATATGATGCAATAATAGAAAATAAGTAGAAAATAAAATATTTTAAGGCTAAGGAGAGAAGAATCATTTTGATGATGGAAGAATCAATTTAAATTTATTTTTAAGTCATTTCGGCTGGATGGGGTGTTTATCAAGAGACCATGGGTAAAAGTGGACTGAGTGTTGAGGGAAAGTGAGTGATTCTTGCAGCCAACAGACTCAAGACACATTTTCCTCAATACTATTTTGGACTTTATTCCCCCCATAAGCTTTCAAATTTCAATCACTACCCCACTGAGTCTGGGGAGAAATTGATAAAGAAAATAATACAGCAGGCAATCACAAGTGAATTGAATTTGAGCACAATTGAGATGAACTGCAGTGTTTAAAAATAGAACCATTTCAGAAATGGGCTTAAGGGAGAGCTTTTTTCTCTTATGTGTTGCTTAAATGTTTGAGACCAGAAAGAAGAGGAGGAATTAGAAGGGTGGGCAGATGGGGGGCAGGCTGGGAGGAGGTTATGCACTAACTTGGCTAAATGTTGACTTAATTCTTCTCAGATTTTTCATTTTTTGGACACTTCTTCCAACTACCTGAGCTGCATTAGAAGAGGAAATTGTTAAAATAAAATGATTTCTCATACAATCACAGGTGAATTGGATTTTTCCACATGGGCTGTGGTGCGTAAAGTCTTTTCTTTTTAAGACTTTTATATATCTAAAAGCACATATATCTATACACACATACACACACACACACACACACACACACACACACACATATAAAATCACTGAAGTTTTGAGGAGGGACAAGAGAATCACAAACTAATAGAATGTTAGTACTGAAAAGGAACCGAGAAATTATCCAACCTATTTCTCAAATTGGACTGTACCATCAGGATCCTCAAGAGAACTTAAAAAATACAATTTCCTGATCCTACTCAAGATCTACTGAATCAGACTCCCTGAGGCGAAGACTGCAGCACGGGTAGTTTAAAAGCTCTCCAAAAAAACTTTAAAGAAGCCAGACTCAGGTCTGAAACTACTGATTTAATGTACCTCTCATGATTTATAGAAGAGGAAACTAAATCTCAGAAAGGAGAATTCATATGGATATTAACTGACAAAGCAAAGAACTGAATCCAGCGTTTCCAGATCCTGGTACATTGTACTTTCTAGTGCTCCAAAAAGAGAGAAAAAAGGATTGTAAATGGCCCTAGAAAAATTTAGATTAATAGAATCTCCTCAGGAGAGTGTGGATGTCCCCAGCTGATGTGATGTGTAATTCCTGATCACAGACTGCCAGGGCCAGGTAAGAAGCACCCCTTTTCAAGGCTGCCACTAGGAAAACCAGCACTGTCTGAGTTAGAAATTACAGTGCTACATCTCTGGCTTTGATCTTTTGGAATATAGGCTTATTGGACAGTGATCATTTACTTAATTACCGGATAATGCAATTTGTAGGCTTCAGTCCTGAAATGAGCTCAGGCCAGACAATAAGAAGATACAGGGGCAAGGCCTTACCCACAAGGCATTGTTAGGCTTATGTCAGAAAAACCTAATGCCTGTAAATATCTAGAGAACAAGCCAAATCAACATTTCCTGTAAGCATCTTTTCCTAATTTAGGAAGCTGCTCATGCCAATAACAGCTTCTCAGAATTTGGAGTGACCCCTTGAAATTCATTTAGTCCAACCTTTTACCAAGGCAGGAATCTTGCTCACAACAACCTTGCAGGGTGGGGGGCTGGACTCTGTCTGGACACATGCAGTGAGGGGGAGCTCACTCTTTTTTAAAGGTAATCTATTTTGTTGTCTCATCTTTTTTGCTACAAAAAAATTTCACCTATTAATAAAACATTTTTTTCTCTGCATTTTCCAAACTTCCTGTTTCCTCCAGAGGTTTCCTTTTAAAAAAAAATAGTTTCCTGTACCAAATAGCAGCTCCTAAAATATTGGCAGGAAGCTATCAAATGACCCCCTTTCATGCCTCTCCCCAAACAAAAGCACTTTTGCTGACTTCCCTTCCTCTGTGTCCCACAGTATGTTATTTTGTTGTGTATATTACTAGCATAGTCATGTGCTGCAAAATCATGCTTCAGTCAACCACGAACTACATATTTGACTGTGGTCCTATAATATTTTAACACCATATTTTTAGAGTACCTATGTTTAGATATGTTTAGATAAACAACTATTTACCATTGTGTTACAATTACCTACAGTGTTCAGCATGGTCCAGGTTTGTAGTCTAGGACCAGTAGGCTATATTCCCTATAGCCTAGTTGGGTAGTAGACTATACCGTCTAGATTGTGTAAGTACACTCTGATATTCTCACAATGACAAAATCACCTAATGACACATTTCTCAGAATATATCCCCATTGTCAAGTGACACATGGCTGTATACCATTCATTGGGCCACAGTTGACTGTACAGGACATCTCTTGCCCCTAGACTGTGATATTCTTGAGAATGAACACTGTGATGTAGTTATTCACCCTTATATCCCTAGTCCCCAGCATAATGCATGACCAGGTATTTAAATGTTTTTGATAATTGAATCATACCTGATGCTACTCTCAAGCTACCTCTTCTATACAGTAATATCTATCACAGAGTACTCAATTAATGTGAATTACTTTGATGATGTTTTTCAGATCCTTCATAAATCTTACTATTGTCTTCTTCTGGACACAATGCATCTTTAAAGGCTCTTTAAAAAAAAATCAATATCACCCCAAATGGGGGCTTGGTACACAGTGGAATTATTGCTTCCCCTGAGCTGGACATTATGCAGCTCAGATTTATATTTGATTTTTCAAATAGTCACCTTGTGCCTTTAGTTCAGGCTGATCTTACAGTTACTGAAATCTGAAGTCCTTTTCTCATAGTAATGTTTTGTCAATCTTGAAAAACAAAAACTAGTTCTAATATAAACACTTAAAATAGCATAAGGGCTAACTGCTCAGGTCCAAATCCTGGTTCTGCCACTCATGAGCTGTGTGACCTTGGACAAGTTACATCTCTTTTGTGAACATCGGGGGTCTCCTTTTCTATGGGTTAGGCATAATTATAGTATCTATTTTATAGGTATCTTTATACATAATAAATGAGATTGTGCACTAAAACCTTTTATTGTGTGTTTAGCACAGAGTAGATGCTAAATAAATGTTTATGTGTTTGGGCCTATTATTCTAGTTTGGAAAGATTCTTTGAGCCCTATCTGTCAAACAGCTTATTAAACTGACCCTCCTAAACGTGGACCAAATAAAAATGTAATTAGTCTGCTTCTAGTGTTTTCAGACATGGCATTGATTGAAGAGAGAGAAAAGACAAGGGCTCCAATCCAAGTTATCTTAGACATATTGATTCACACTTTTTGATGCATTTGCTCAATCACTTATATAAATGAATCTACAACATATACCTTAAAGCTTCATTCTCTCCTTCCCTACAAATTTATTCTCAGTGGGTCAACTAATGTGCTAGTGGGCCATTGTGCAGAGATACAATCTTGATCTGTCACCAGACATACATCCTGTGTCTTGTTTTGCTACAGGAAGGCAAAACTATCTGTCTTCCAATCGATAAAGGGGATATTTAAAAATTTAGATCAAGGGAGTCATCTGTTGCTCTGCTATACCCAGACAAGCCTCTGGGTGGGTCATGGCTTATCATAGTAAGCTTTGCATTTCAGGCATAAGCTTATATGCTAGATGCAGAGCCACCATGTTTTACTTTAATTCCAGAATGTCTTGTGTCAGTCTCTAAATAATTCAAGCATGAATCTCGACTCCCCAAGAACACTGTGAGCAACATGAGGGCAAGCACTGTGTATTCGTTCAACATCATCCTCATTCTAGCCCCTGCAAGGGAAGAAAGCAGTGATAGGAGCCATCCTTAGAGTCTTGTGAAATTCAAGCAGAAGTTGGCCCTTGGAGCCAACTGGTATCCTTGGGCTTTGCTCCCCACCTTGCTTTTAGGTCCATTGTCCTAGAATGCAAGTGAGGGTCCCAAAATATGGAATCCCTGCACATGTGAAAATCTGAAATATTATTTTATAGTCACATCCTTAAAGCTTCCTGTTAGATGACATGTTACTGAGAACAATACAATGAAACACACACACCCACACCCACCCACACACAACTTACAAGCATTAATGGAATCATCATTAGAAGATAAACAACAAAACTGCTCACAGCTTCCAGACCCTGACTTAGAATTCTCTTTTCAAAGACTTCCACATGTCTATGTCTACTACCCAAGGCTCTCCTGGTATGCATTCTGGAAAAAATCAGTTAGAAAATGTATATTGAACATTTATGTTGTGCCTAGTCATGCGTAAAGCTCTGTGCCAGCTTCAGTAAGTTTAAAAAAAAAAAAGCCCCAGCCCTACCTTCAATGAGCCCAATGTCGTCCAGGAGCAAAGGAAACTGCCTGAAAGAGTGGTACGCCTTTCTACCACGCATCCAAGAACTGAGGAAAATTGTGTGTTACAGGCTGCAAGTGCCATAGGGCTTCAGAGGAGAAACAGCACAGTACCAGAGGAGGGATTAAGGAAGCCTTCCTGGAAGAGGTGACACTTCAACACTTTGTAAAAAGATGAACAGGGACAGGTGCAGTGGCTTATGCCTGTAATATTAGCACTTTGGGAAGCTGAGGCGGGAGGATCACTTGAGGCCAGGAGTTTGAGACCAGCTTGGACAATAACAAGACCCCATCTCTACGAAAAAGAAAAAAGAAAATTATCTGGGCAAGATGGCACTCGCCTGTAGTCCCACCTACTCAGGAGGTTGGGGCAGGAGGATTACTTGAGCCCAGGAGTTTGAGGTTGCTGTGAGCTATTACAATGCCACTGTACTCTAGTCCAGCCAACAGAGCGAGACCCTGTCTCAAAAAAGAAAGAAAAAAAGAAAAAAAAAGATGAACAGGATTGTGCAGAGGCAATGTGACATTTCCAATATTTTTCAATCATTAAATTACACTGCAGCCTACATACATCCCGTTGCTTCTATTTATTCAGAAAAAGAAATTTTTAATTCAAAGCCAAAAGTTAATCATGGGCCCCAGGCCTGTGCCTTTAGAAAGCTGCCTCCTCTTTCCCGGGGGGTTTCCCAGGGTGCACAGTCTCGCAGAGGTCAGCAGGGAAACAGGGTGAACACTAATTAATTTTACGTGCCAATTTTATAACAAGATTATTTCCTAAATTGCAGGCAAGATTTTACGTACCATGAAAGCATTTCTATGGACAGAATTGTACTTTTCACCTACGCTGAAATTTTATGAGGATTTTGAAATCCATTTATAGCAAAAAAAAAAAAAAAAAGAGAGAGAGAGAGAAAGGAAAAAATTATAATTATTTAAACAAAGTGATAAAGTTATCCCTCAGGTGATGAAGCCTAAGATACTTGGCTTTAAAGAAAGGAAAGGAAGAAAGAAGAGTTTAGAAACTTAATAGAACTGGCTGGCTTAAACACTTGCTCATTTTCCTAGAAACCAGCTCAAACGACAAGACCTTCTAGGTAGCTGACAGGATGAAAAGAGTCTCGATGCAAAGAATGAAGTAACACCGTGGCAGTGACTGACCAGAAATGGCCGGAGACATACGCTGGGGTCTGACTCATCAGCAGTTTGTCAGCCAACAAGTGTCCCTTGGAAGCGGCCGC
>CAUYSK010102858.1:0-19363 GCA_963575035.1 Avahi laniger
TGCCATCCCTATTGCCACGAACAAGGGCGTATCCACTCTCACATAGTGGGTTGTGTAGGTTCAGGGCAAAAGCACATGACAAAAATGCCAGGGTGACGAGAGATGTGCATGTGCATACAAAAATCCCACGACACCCGCGAGGGTCCCTTGTCCAGGCATAGGCATGCCTCTCCACGCCAGGTACGTGCTCCCCGTTATCAGTGGTGTCAACCAGGGCACGGCAATTTCTTCACAAGGCATATTTTTGATATGGCAATTATTTGGCTACTCCCAAGAGGCAGCTTCTCAAAGAAAATTTGGACTCAAGTGCTCTGCTCAGTTAACAAACACTATAGCACCATGCCACGTTACATGTTTTTAGGAACTGATTTATATATTCATCCCAAGACTTTCTGATGCATTTTGCACACATACCCGACTACCTACTTGATAACTACTCTTGAATATCTAAGATATGTCTTAAGTATCAGGTGGCTAACATGGCATTATTCCCCATCTCTAAACTTGTTTCCAGTCATCCCCAAGGTAATTACAGCAGTAAGATCATCCACCAAATGCCCAAGGAGGAAAACTAAGACTTTACCCATGGCTTCCTTCTCCCTCAGGGTCCGCACATCATACACCTCTAGTACCGTCTCTAATTTCTCATTCTCAATACATATGACCAACAGCTCCTCTTCCTTCCGCCTTCATAGTCACTGTCTCTGTTTCAGCTTCTGTCACTCCTTACCCGGAGTCCTAGAATAATTATTTTCCTACACTTCCAATTCACTATTTGCCCCTCACTTATCTGCATAGCAGTCAGAGAGAATTTTTAAAACATTCTCGTTCTTAAAATCCTGATGTTCTTAGCATGAAATCCAAACTCCTTACCACTGTTCGTAGTGATTTTTGGGGGCCTCTTCTATACCACAGTCATCTCACACCCCACACCCCAATACTTTCTTTTCTCACTGCACGACAATTAGACTGAGCTTTTTTGTTTGTTGTAGTTCTTCTTCATTCTCGACACGAAGTTTTAAATTGCTGTTTCCACTGCCTGAATTTCCTCTGCTCCTCACCTGGCTGGTTCTCCTCATCCTTCAAGTTTTACCTTACATGGAAATTCTCAGAGAATTCTTCATCATTTGCCTAATCCAGAAAGAGTGCCCTCTTCGTTTTTTTCCCTTACGCTTATTTTCTTCCAGAGAACTTACCACAGTCTAAATCTCTCTGTCCATTTACGTATTCGTTTGTGTAATGCCATAATGTACTTTTCAACGTGAAGTTCATATAGCAGGGGGATTTTTTTTTTTCTAGTTTACCCACAACCATATACCCAGTTTACCAGCAACGTGGGACACAAGCGAACCTCAGGGTGTGTGACACAGAAGAACTCTAAGACAACAGAACACATGGATACTTTCACTTTTCTGCTTTCTAAAGTTCTAGCAAATCTAAGATTCCACCTAACTTCAAGATGTCATCTACATTCACCCAAAGTAACTCAACAAACATGGAATCAACTCCCACACGTGGCGTAAGAGAAATTCATTTCTGCTGCCTTTGCCATGCGCTGTTGTGAGCTGCAAAAGGTCACCATCAATATCACAGTAGCCTGGTATTTGTTCAAAGAATTATTCAGTCCCACCATGCATGGGACTGAGCAAGATAATACACTGAGTGCTTCAGTTTAGACAGAAAAAGTAGCTGCCTCTGGAAATTGCTGTATTAATTACATATCTGACCAAAAATATCCTGTGATGATTGAGGACACAGTGTGACATAATCCCTGTAAGACCAAGCACTACGTCCCTTTCCTCAGCACCAAGAACACAGTAAGTGCAAATAGTCTTCAATGAACTAATGCATTAATACATAAGACAGAAAGAGGGAAATAAAGTAAATTAAGTAAAAATCATCAGAAAAGTTTTGTCTGTGTTGGGCAAGATACACAAACATGTTCTGTTTTATGAACTCAAATCTGGATGGCAGATGTTTGCCAACAGCACACTATCTACTCTCCACATCCTCCTGCATGCTCAGAGACGACCACAGCCGATCGATGTCGAGAAAGATCTTATCGTGACAAGTGGCTGAGCCTTTCCAGTATTGGTGGTATAAGATGCTGCTGTAGGCACGTGAGTCAGAAAGACTTCGGTTCAAACCTCGGTCCTGCCACTTACATGAAACACAGTCTCTTTAGGGCTCAGTTTTCTCATCTGTATAATGGGGATTCGATAATAGCATCTACTTCAAAGGTTGTTGTGGGCACTCAGACTAATGCATGAAATTGATCATAGAATGCCTCAACATAAGAAAACTCAGTATATTATAGTCTTGGTAATAAGGATGATAATAATAGTTGCATTAATCTTATGTTTTCTTTAGTTGAAGAGACAAGACCAGGTTGACAGGACTTAGTATAAATATCATATTCCTGGATGGAAAACATCTGGACTCCAGTTCAGCTCCGTTTTTTCCTAGCCATACGAGTCAGGCAAATCTTCTAACCTTTCTTCACTATGGAGTCCTTATTTTCCTGGCAATTCTGTGAGGTCATTTTTCTACCCCAATTTTGCTGGTAAGACATTGAAGCTCAGAAGGACTAACATGCCTGGCCGTGTAAATGTTTAGTGAGTGGTAGCCAGGGTCATTTCTATACAAACTGAAGCAAATCCCTTGCCCGTGAGAGCAAACAACCAGCCCCATCTTACACATGGGAAAAAAACAAACTCAGAGATATGGAAAAATTAAGGAAAATGTGTCTATGATAATAGTCTTGCAGAGTCATTTGCAGATATGTTGGTTGTTTTAATTATTATCACCCATTTTTTTTTTTTCTTATCTCTGGGGAAGCTACACGCTACAGAGTCATGGTGGTTTATTGTGGTCACACTCTGCTGGCACCCAAGCAGGCCTTTTCTCTGCTATGTAATTCTGCCTCCTTGGCTGGTTAACCTACGTCACGAACAGCTACAACAGAGCATTCAAATGGCAGACACAGACAAGCTGTCATAATCTAAAAACTACTCCTGCTATATTCCTTGGAATTCCTGAAAGCCAAACGTAATGGTGAAAAGTTGGCATCTAAACATGAAAACCAATGCACTCTCCTGGAGGCCCACTGGATTCCTATCCTCCTCCCCAAAATGGAATTGCTGTCTTCTCCCATTTGCAGATTGAAATTTAGCCTATTAGGAAACGCATTTGAACCAGAAGGATTGGACTTCTTTAAGCTAGCTCAAATCGAAGTCGTCATTGCAAATACAGCAAGAAGCATTGAGAACCAGATAAATGAAGCAGCTTACTTCAAAGACCAGCGTCTCATTTGTGGGCCCCGGTGCATACAGACGTTCTGGGCGGTTGAAGGATCGCTGGTATTCGAACGTGGTCCCAGCGAAGGGGAACTCCCCGGGCCAGTCGATGCTCCAGCCCCCTGTGAGGTAATACTTTTGACTGAGGCTCCGAACTGCGAGGTAACTGGAGGAGATCTGCAGCTCCTGGATTTCAATGCTCCGGGCCCCAGCAGGAACGATGACCACCGGATAATATTCTAAATGGAAAGAATAGAACATTTTTGTATTCCACACGGTGCACTGGAGAAAGGCGACTAGCAATGCCCAGGAATATGTACTGTCCGTTTTTATATGTGAGGCTTTTGAATTATTAACTAATATGCATTCTAGCTCTATGACATAAACATGATCAATTATTTCATTTTCCAAGGGGTAAGAACACCAGAGAGAGAAAAGGTTATGTGGCTTTTCTAAGTCTTACCAAGCATGTTTCTGTGGACAGGACACACACTGATCTTCTCAGACTAACAAAGTCCACAATATTCAAAAACTCATTTTTTTTTTTTTAAGTCTTCCTAGAAGAACTTTAGGCCTATTTATCTACAATGGTGACATTCAGAAAATAGGACTCAAAAGTTTAATTTTACTCAAGATATTTAGATAATTGGTTTGAATATTTATCTGATGCTGTGTATATAGATCATGTAAGTTTCACAATACATTTCTTTGCTTCATAAATGCATGTGAGGCATACACAGAGCCTAGTTGGAAAATTAAAACTACAAACTAGGAAGACATTTATTTAACACATTTCTGAGATGTAACATATTGATGCAACTCCTTGCATCTCTTGCACAAGTGACCAAAGCCATCATCACCTGTGTGTCAGGTGAACTAGTAAAAGGCTCAACCACATTGAGTGTTGACTCAAACATGTTCAGTAGCAAAAGTTGTGTCTCACTAGCAAGAGCAACAAAACAGCAGCATCTCTTACCATTTGCTTTATTCTGGTTGAGGTATAGGCCTTTATAAAACTTGCAAGTCGAATTATCACCTTTGCAAACACCACACGCATCTGAAACAGCTTTAGAGCCAAGTTCATGATCACAACCTACTGGCTGTGACAAAAAAAAAAAAAAAAGTGAGAAAATCAAAGATTAGAGACGCCAACAGCTAAGAATAACTAAATGATACATGGTTTTCCGTATTTATAGAACATCAGAGAGGCAGTGCCGCTTATGGCTAACAAGCGCAGTCTCAAGTTTGACTTGGGATTCAAATCCCTCCTCTGCCTTTGTCAGATGCATGACCGGGCAATTTGCATAATCTACTTAAGGCCTAGACCCTTCCTCTGTGATAGCAGAGCAAGAAGTTGGCATTGTTTCTATGCCAGGTGAGCTTTTTCAGGCCAGCTCCACGACTGAAACATAAAATCGTTGGACAATGCACACACCTTTAAAGGATCAAAGAACTCAAGTGAAATTAAAATAGCAGAGAAAGTGAATACCCAAAGAGAAAGAAAAGATAACTGGAAATAAATAGTAATATTATTTCCAAATTCATTGGTGAGGTTCTAATCATGCAGTGAATGTGCTTAGTAAGCATGCAATAAACATTGTTATTCATGTTCTTATTTAACTTTTACGACTACTATGTAAAGCAGGATATATCATTTCCATTGTATGTGGACAGTGGTCATGCAAAAATTAGGTTGGGGAATTGAGACATGGTACCTACATCCAAATGGAACATTTTACCCTTGGTCCCACACCACCGGCTATCCTTCAGACACAGAATATCTCACAACACTCCCCACGGTATGCATTTGATATGAAGAAACACAAGCATGCTCATATACCCCCCAAAGCAGAAATGTTCTCTTACTTCACAAATCCCATCAATACAAATGTCATTTTTGTTCGGGGAGCAAGGGGTTCCGTCTTTCACTTTGCCAGACATTGCAAAAAAAAATTCAAAGTTCTCAGCCTTGCAGTACAGTTTACATCGATCTTCCTCTAGAAGCAAAGAGATGAAGGTAGCACATGGTCAAGAGGAAACTGTCGGGAAAATGATACGTCCGCCAAAAGGATGAATTAAATTTACTTAGAAAGCTGTCATCATCGAAATAGACAATGTTATGTAGTTTTATATGCATATGTGCATGTATGTGTGCACATACAGGTGTGTGCTATGTGGCTTTTAAAAGTATGAATCCCATTTAACAATCCATATAAAACTGACTTAACACATATGAATTTTATTTTTCTAATCCTTAGTGATAATAACCATACACAATTGATAGGTTATATACCGAGCCTCCGTCGATAATAAATATTATAGGCTTCGTAAGCCCTGTATACATGAAGGGGTGTTGCCGTTTCAATAAAACTTTATTTAAGATGAAAAAAAAATCAGATTTGGTCCAGAAGCCATAGATTGACGACCCTGATTTAGGACATGGATTACTTTAGATATTTATTGAGTCTGTTAAGAGGAAAGGTGTTAGGCACTTTGAAAAAAAGGCATGTGGCCGGTAATGTTTATAAAACATATAGAGAGGAATCGTATCATAAAAATGAAGAGGAAGTGAATAAACTAATCCTGGAGACAAAAAATGTAAGTTTTATTTACCCTTAAGTCTCTGAGTAGTTTCTGGTATCAGAAGAAAAAGAAAAAAATATATATTTATAGAACTCTTGTTATCAGAAAGGAGTCACACGCCAATTTCTCAAACAGAAAGAGCTCTTCTTGGCCAGGACTTCCAGATGATGCTTCTCACATGAGACCTTATGTGGGCGACATTGAGCGATATCCCTAACAACAGTTTTACAACAAATGCGTAAACAGTTTGCAAATAGCTGTGCTTCATAAACTGTCCCCGCCCCCAATAAAAGACAAAGTCAAACTTAAATGTGGAAAAATTATTACGGACCAAATATGCACATGTGTGAATAGATTAAAAATTTCTCTCTCACTTATGAGTTCTTTGTAAACAGCAGCTTAATTTAATGACTCCTAATTTTTGCATATGAGATTAAGGAGCTGGATTTCCTTTGTCTATCATTTCTAGGGATTAACAAATTTTAGAAACCTGTTTTTCCAGCACAGATTTTTGGATGAGAAACACAGAAGGAGAGAAGAATGAAAAAGCTCACTACCGTAGGATAAAAACTATTTACATTTATGAATAAAGTCTTCCCTTGTTCTTCCTAAACTGCAGGAAAGTCATGAGACCTTCAAATCACGGTCAGTCTCTTCTGATGTAAATGTCAAAAGGAGACGAGGGGAGACCAGAAGGCTTTGACTTTCCTGTCTCTCTCCACTAGGATGTGAGATCCTAAGGCTGGGGTCTATGTTTCCTTCAAAGTATGCTCCTGTGCGCTGCGCATAGCGTCTCCTACCCAAAAGAGCTCAGTAAACACCTATGGTGTGAATGACTGAAATTGCATGTTCTCTACTTAGTGAAAACTGCAACAAAATTAGTGAAAGAACTCTGAAACCAGAAAGCACTTTCCAAATGACAAAACTGATTTAACTTTCTCTTTATGCATTCGATGCAGAACTATTTAAAGGAGTCACGATCCAGAACTAGATTGATGCTTCTGAAATAGCTGGGCTGCTGTAGAGCAAAGTTGCACTCTCCTCTGAGTGGGAGGCTCCACTTATTATAATGTTGTCTCTAACGACATTAACTTCCTTTACAGTGATTGATAATATAAGTTCATTTTGAGCTTTTGCATAGGAACAGTCCATGAATTATCATTAAATTTAGTCTCTTCCCATTCTGCACACGTGTAGTTGGGATTCACACGTATCCTTTTTCATGGGAGCATGGGTAAGTTTGGATCAATCAAGTGGATGGGAATAATGGAAACAACTAGAATAGTGACAGCTCATTCTACACAGGTAACAAACTACATTAAATTCCTCTCTTGTAACTAAATGACTATTTAGTCAAAATAAAAACAAATTAATTTAAAAAGTACAAGCCATAACTAAGTTATAATAAGTGCTTAGAACCTAGTATCGAGATAATTTTCATTCACGGTCCCGGGTGTCTGTGTGCATGCACGCACCCTACAAACAGGCCTCCCATGCTTGTAATCATCTGACCTGTCAGTTACTGAGTATGGTGTCTCTATGGGGCATATATGATTTCATGAGTTTGGGGTCTGGACAATTCATACCAATTTCAATTAACATCCCTGGGAGACTTAATTGCGAAAATGTCAAAGGGAAGTGGAGAAACCTAAGTACATTCCAAACACATGAACCCTTTCGCTTACAGATGTGGGAGACAAAGAATATCTTATGAAAAAAAAGTGGCAAAAAATAAACAAAACCCATGGGGTGAAAAAACCGGGCCAGGACGGGTCTAGGGGAATGAAAGGTAAACACTGAAACTCTTTGATAGAGGCAGCAATTTCTCCTGTGCTGTTCCTTCACATTATCATCCACACAAAGACATATTTATTTGAGTGTCACTGAGACCAAATTACCTTCCACTTTTGTATAGGGTTTCCAGTGGTAGAACCATCCACGGAAGGGTTTACTGTTGTATTCGGCACATTGCTGGGCTCGAAAATCCAAGCTGTTTTCGTTACAAGGGTTAATGTTGCACAGCTGATAAATCCGGCCAGAACCTGGACAGAACCTGCCACCGTACTGAGGCCTAGAAACACAATTAAAGAACCTTAATGCTAGCAATCAAACGGCTATTAGTCACATGCAGTGATACAAGGTGGCACAATAGAGACAAGCATTGGCACAGTGTGTGCAGTTGTGTACATCGATTACAGAAATGGACACATGTAGCCTACAAACAATTGTCTACATCTCTTCCTGCGTCTATGGTAGACATAACCAATCAGGGAATTTTTTTTCCTTTTTTTTCTTTACCACTGCTCCTTAATTGGAATTAGCACGCTAGATCAAATGGATTTACCATCCCTGATCCAATTTTTATATTCTGGTTATGGGTCCTTGAAGATTGATGAAAGGTTATTGTTGAAACTCATCATATTACCTTCTTTGTTGGGGAAATCTGTAAATACACCTGAATGTTCTTCTTAATGTATGTTTGTGCTTGTGTGGTACATACACCCCCACACCCTTATTCTGGCATCCCTGCTACTACGTGACAAGTGAGGACACTGGGCAGATGGAACAGAAAGCAACACTTGTCATGTCCTCCCGTCGAGCCTTGTCAGTCACTGAGATGAAATTCTGGTTATTATCTGACTCTGCTGTGTTTTATTCTAATTGATTCTAAACTCTGAGGGAAGACATTCTCTTGGTTTTCATCAGCATCGTGGCTTTTTAACTTTGCAGGTGGCCTTATCCCTTCCTGCCAAGTACAATGGGAAATGGATTTTTAGAGTAGGAAATTCCACGAGAACAGAAATAATTACGCTCTAACGGCAAGCGCTTTAAGATCTCGGTAGGCAGATTCCAATCTGCAAAAACCAGAAAGCAAAATCAAGGGAAAAAGAGGACAACCGCACTGAAAATTACCAATAACGTCTACTCTAGCTTCCTCCATGCAAAAAGCAATTGCTTTTCATTCCTCCCTTTTTGGAGTTCTCTCTAAAGGCTAAAACTCAATGATGGATCATCCTGGATAAAAATTTGATGCCAACATGTAACATGAAAGGAGGCTCTGGGTTAATAGATTTCTGTGAATAAAATTCCTTGCCTCTTTAGGAAGCACAAGTATGCTATAAAACACCTCTGGATTGGCTTTGGCATATGCTATCCAGTCCTCCGGTAACTGCGCGCTAAAATGGATTCGGCAGAAATGGCAAGTGCGACGCTGCCAGAATGAGACTTTTATGCTATTTCTAAACATTCCGGAGCAACTACTCAAACATGCAGCAGCCACTGCCATAAATCAAATCCCCGAAGACTTCTTAAATTATCAGCTAAAACGCGTCTATTAATAGAAAAATCCTAAAGTATCCTATCATAGCCTGGTCATCTTTACAAGGCATATTAAAAGCTCATTTCTCAGTTTAAGACTTTCTGCCTGAGATTTAACAAATAACCGTCATTTGGACTACACATAGTTAATGAAGTGTAAGTAACCACAATGTGTTACTTTTTCAACTTGCAGAACTTGCAACACAGAAAAGACCTCCAAGCTCCTACAGCCATCCTCTTGTTTTATAGGTGAAGTGAAAAACGGCTGGCAGAGATCACGAAACTTGGTGAATGAAGGTCATGTGTCTAGAGAGCGCGCAGAACTCAAGCTCAGTCTTCTGGACTCTGTCCAGGATTCTTTTCCTGCTCTGCTACGCCCGCGCTGAACTCAGCGAGGCCATCGGGGCAGGCACGGGAAGAAAGAGGAAGAGACCGTATGACATGCCAGAGAGCTGCCTTTCACCAGCAGGGAGACCCTGCTTTAAATACACGGTTCTCGCCTCTTCCTAGCTTGACTTTAGGCGATTTTTTATTTAACCTCCTCACCTGTAAATTATGGACAGTAGTGACAATTAACTGCAAAGGATTTAGGGCAGTATCTAGGGCAGAGTTAGCACACATATTCTTAAGTGCCTCATACTTTTGTAGAAGTGCCAACTCTGTGCTGAGTATTACGCGATCTGATTCTTATATATGAATACATTTCATTTTTACTTATGAGATAAGGGTAAAGTGATCAAAAGTCATGACTAGAAAGAATCTGGGCTTTTTCGTCAAGTCTTCCAACACAAGTACGTTTTTCTGCAGCTTTGAGGATTAGGATAAATGAACAGAAAACACTACCATGACATCCTTTGGTATAAGAAGTTCTTTAAGGCCGGGCGCGGTGGCTCATGCCTGTAATCCTAGCACTCTGGGAGGCCGAGGTGGGTAGATTGTTTGAGCTCAGGAGTTCGAGACCAGCCTGAGCAAGAGCAAGACCCCGCCTGTACTAAAATTAGAAAGAAATTAATCGGACAACTAAAAATATATAGAAAAAAATTAGCTGGGCATGGTGGTACACGCCTGTAGTCCCAGCCACTCGGGAGGCTGAGGCAGGAGGATTGTTTGAGCCCTGGAGTTTGAGGTTGCTGTGAGCTAGGCTGACACCACGACACTCACTCTAGCCCAGGCAAAAGAGTGAGACTCTGTCCCCGCCCCCCACCCCCCCCCAAAAATTCTTTAAGATTAAAAACAAACATAGAAGACAAAAATCTAGGCACCTAATTTTGTCTTTATATTAGACAACCTATATTTGCTTCTGTATCATTTATCAAGTCCTGACTACAAATAGTCATGTTGGTTGGTTGGATGGGCTACCTGAGTAGCTCTGTTAAATTTACACAGATTTATAGGGATTCCTGGATCCTTCCACACTCTTTCCCTGGAAGAATGTATGATATGGAAGATCTAGAAATCAGTGTTTTATAAAGTACACCTGGTGATTCCGGTGACCAGCTGAGCCTTGAAGTTACTGGTTGGAACATAGGCCATAGATTTCACTCAATTATTATTCTGGAGCCATGACTTTCCGCCTAACTCCATTTGCTAAACTGCATTAGAGTAAGTGGCATATTCTATTTTCTCAAACAGACTCATGTGTTAGGAAAGTTTTAGAACACCTTGGCACATCACTAATAATTTTCGTGAACAAAGTTCATAGGAATTTCACTAGGCTTTCTTACAGTGTGATAGGGACCAGAAAAAATGTCAAAGGGTTAAAACCATGGGATCTTGATCTACCTCTGCCATTACCAGCATGGCGACCCAAGCAAGGGTTGCTGCTATGAATGGGATGCTCTTCCTCCCCTGGTCACTCAACAGTAAAATAACTGAACTAGTCAGCAGGTTCCAACTCATGTGTTAGTTCTAACTGGATCAGGAGCAAATACGTGGAGAGGTGTTTTGAGACGGTCCCTGAGGCAGAGCAGGGCTCAGTAGAAAACAGGGCTTCGATTAATTAAAATTATCTACCGCACACATGGGAAAAAAGGAGGGTTCCATGGGCCTGGCATTGGCTATTCCAAAATCAGATAACCTTTAACTCTTTTAAAACTCAAAAAATTGGATAGATCATCAATCAGCCAGGGTTTTTTTATGAAACAAATACGTTCTGGAAAAAACAATCATTATATGAAATAGAAACCTCACGCTGCCTCACAGATGAGAAAATGAAAATGGTTAGGCAGATATGATATGAACAGAAACAAATGCTTAACCTAAAGTGAGACAGAAATCTGTAAACTTGAAACAGAAAGGGAAAAAAACAGCGTTACTACAACAAAGTGAAATAAGAACAGAGAGAGAACGATTAATTCAATTGTCTTGGGACAGCCTATCATCTACTTGTTTCATTTGCAACTTCATGCATAAAGTAAACAGTGTCCTGATTATCTTTAATCTTGTTTAAAACGATAACACTGCACACCAAGTGGAAATACTTTAGTGATTACTTCTTTTATTAGGCATCCCTAAAATTACAATATGATATTTCCATGAACAATGCCTTAATATAATGAGAGTTCTCAATCCTACAGATAGGAGAGAGGTTTTAATTTAAATCTCAGGAGTGTCATTCATGCGCTTTACTAGCAGAGCTATTGAATTAGGTAATCTATTTCTTTCTTGGGAAAATATTGAGATTTTAAAATGTTGTGATGTATGAAAACCAGATCCATGATCTATGCTTCAAAAATGTAAAGTAATATAATGATTTTAACAATTCTGTTTAAGACACGGGCTGCATTCAAAGTATTAGGAGGGTGGTTTTAATAGCCCGGTATAGGTTGCAAGTGCATCACAAGCATCACTACCATTATACCCAGTTACTGGGTCTGATTATACCAGTGAGTCTCAATCAGAGATGTTTTTCCCCCGCCATAGGACATGTGGCAACGTCCAGAGACATTTGTGGGGTGGGGGGATGGAGAATGACCCTACTGATATCTAGTGGGTCGAGGCCGGGGATACTGCTAAACATCCCACAATATACAGAACACACCCCCCACAACCAAGAATTTTCCAGCCCATGTCAGTAGTGCTAAAGTTCAAAAGCCCTCTTTTGGCCTCAGATATCCTAAGTAGCACCTAACGCATCATGGCCAAAGTACCTCCAAACCCTTCCTTATATTTTGTAGGAAAAAAAAAAAGTAGCCTTTTTATCCAGTTCAGACTGCTGACTCAGACGAAGTATCATTTGTCTCTTTTAAAATTTCCTTTTGCTCTAGTGTCATGATTTGATTCTCAATTTACACATTTATGCAATGCTTACAATGTGCCAAACCCTGTTTAAAGGCACTTTATGAATATTAACTCAGGTGACGTAGGTGCTATCATCATCATCCCATATTTATACATGAGGATCTGGAGGAGAAGACTCAGTGGTGGGTTTGGCCACACAGCTAGGAAATGGCACACAGCCAGGATGCCAACCAGGCTGTTGAGCTTCAGCATCTATGTTCTTAACCTCTGTGCTGTGCTACCATGCAAATTGTGTTGTAAAAGTAAATTCCCTGTCTTCCAAGATCCCGAAACAGTCTTCTCACTCCATCGCATTCTCCAAAGTTCCATTTCATCAGTGAGACCTGTCTCTCACCCCTGCTTCTGTGGGCTGACCTTCTAATGCCCCTGTCTTCCTGGTAAAGTTGGGATGAGGACGATGAAAACCACACAGACCTCAGACCCTTTTGTTGAATGCCCACTGGATGCTCCCGGTCTGCCAGGCATCTTACAGATGCAGCTAATAATCCTCCCCTGGCCTTTTGAAGTTATCACCTCTATTTTATATATAAACCCAAGTGGCTTTCCCAAAGCCACACAGTTAAGAAGTGGCAGACGCAGGATTTGGAGTCTATCTCCAAAACCTGAGTTCTTTCTATATCACCCTGCCAATAAGAAAATAGACATCTCCCACGTGTTTCATGTGGGAGTTAGAGCACATAATAGTTAACCTAAAGCCACCTTTGTGTTCACAGAGCAGAGAGTGCAGTTCAGACTCCAGGACAACCAGACCAAAGGGCACCTGCAGCTGACCACAGGCCAATTTCACCCCACAGATGATTTACATTAGTCGTCAGTGGTTTTTTTGTTTTGTTTTTAAAGAAAATTGAATTTGTTGTCAGTATTTTAACAATTGGGAAGCTTCACATGCAGCATTTTTTCATGTATCTAGTTTCTCCTGAAAAGTCAGGCAGATCTGTCAACACATGCTGATGTACATTCCTGCAAGGCAAAAATCAGCATACTTTCTCCAGTTCAGCAGCCTGAGACACACACATAAGCTATGCCAGCCAAGCTTCTCCGTTCCATAATATCACAAGTATTTGATTGTATGACTGTATAACCCTAGTTTAGATTAAGAAAGTAGCTCAGACTATTACCGGAGTTCTCGATTGTCGTATTCACACACAGAATCACTCCTTTGCTGTCTTGTGGTTTCTGCCCACCATACCTTCCCCCGGTGCACACAGCCCTTACATGCAAACAGTAAAACCCTGGTTGATTGCTATTAACCGGAGGGAAGAAAATCCCACTTACAAACAGCGTGTTACAGGCTGAAGGTTAAAGCTTTACAGAGACTGACTTTCTGTTGGAGCCTTACTTGGGGTTGTTGCAGTGTCTCTCCTGATACTTCACTCCTCCACCACATGTCCGGGAACATTCTGACCACTTCGACCAGGCAGACCACTGGCCGTGGATGGGTCGGGGCCCCAGCTCCCCAAACTTTACGCATTGGCCTTGCCGACACCACTGTGAAAAGAAAACGTTGCGTGGTTCCTGTTAGAGACCACCTGGAAAAGCACAGGGAGATGCAAACACCCACACAGTAACAGAAAAAACGAGTTTGTTGGAAAAAAAGGAAAATGCATGAGTTGATGGAGTTCTTTCTTTGCTGGGCTTTGTATACACACAGTTACTCTGTATTTTCTGCATGCATTTTGAAAGACTGACATCTAGGGAGAAGCAGCATCTCTTACCAACAGGTGAGTATTACATGCTTTGTGAGCTGTGGAGGTGAAACGTTCACGTAAGATTCCACCTAACAGCCAATGGAGTCAGCACAGACAAAATTACAAGGGAGCCTTACTTGCCACTTAGAAACAATGCTACTTAAAGAACAATTTGGATCATTCCCTCAAGGAGAAACAATTTTTAAGATAGTAACACAACTTATTGTTTTGAATGATTATCTCATCATAAAGACAGGTACAATTATACATGCATTATTATATTTTAGCTTATACCAAACCATCCCTATAGGGCATTTCCTGGGAAACTGAATAACTCTCAGTCTGCACAAATTGTACTCTTCAGATAACGCCCTTTGTTCTTTTGTGTATATTAAAGGTCCGTTCGTCAGACCCTCTGATGGCTTTATGCTCCTTCACTGTCTTTGATGAATTAGCTGTGGGTCTTTCACTTGCCTGTGGTCTGTACAATCCAGGGTGAGAGCTGTTTTCTGTAATAACCTTTCCATTTTAGTTCACCTTTGTAATAAATCCCAGGCTTTGCTGGTCATCTCTCTCTTGGGGGTTGCATTAGCCTCTGGTAGTGTTTCTTTCTTTTTTCCTGTGTGCTTTTATTATGAGCAAGTTATGCATGACATAGCAGAACTGCACTCTTTCCTAAAAGCTTCTGCAATTAGATGCAAAGGGTTGGAGTTTGGATCTTGCCAGGTTTTGACAAGGAGTGGGGGTGTTTGGTTACAGAATTATGGGAAGGTTGTTTGACTTTCAAATCTTCAATTTTCCCCCGTGATACATTTGGCTTCGTGGCTGTTTATTGTGTGGCGTGGTTGCTAGTGCACTTTGTCTAGGTTAAGATATTGCTTCCTTTCTTCAAATTATTGCCATGTGCTGATTAATTCTTTGTTTTCAATTTTTGTTTTCCTTGGATTAAGCGCCATTTCAGAGTTTACACGAAATCACATAACATTGTTAAGCACATTTTGGGGGAAAGCGATCGGTCATTTGAGGATTTTTGTCTGCCATAAGCATGCATCTTCCCTACCAGGAATCACAGGGTCTCTACTGGACTAAGCTCAGTGGCTGAGACAAAACAATAATAATAATAATAATAGCAGCCAACAACAACAGGAGTAAAAACAGCAGCAGTTATAGTTTATTAAGTTGCTTCTATATGCCAAAAATGGTGTAGAGAACTTCACATGCAGTATCTCATATAACCCTTGCAAAGCACTTAGGAGTTAGAAGCTATTTTCTAGATGAGAGGAATTCAGCAAAGAAACACTAACTAATTTGCTCAGAGTCACACGAACTACCCAAATAGCTACAGGAGAGACTCGATTTAACTCAGTTTACAAAGCTCCTAAATAGGACACATTCACCTTCTCATCTCGGAGACAAATTATTGACCAATGTATCTTAATTCTAATTCCTTTTTTGGAAATGCGTTTTTAAGATCTCTTCTAATCATTCAATTCATTTGACTTCCTATGATTTCAGTATTCATCCTAGAATTAGGTTATGCTGCCGACAGACGGTTTCCTTCTGGCTTTTCAATCAGTGTAGAAAGCAGGAATAGATACAGAAATATACACAGATCTGCATTCACCTGTATGTATAAAATTCTACAAATGTAAATATGAAATATGTATGCATATAATTTTATCCATCTATCCATACATACATATTTATAGTGCTACTTCTAATTTCAAACAGAATGTCCATGACCTGGCCAATACCTCTTAATAGACAGCATGTCATGCACACACCTTTCTTTCCTTGCACACATATCTCTAGATAAAAGTAGGTGGCTTTCACATCCCCGCACGTTTGCTGAGTATTCACAGTGTAAATATGGCTGAAGGATAAGGCATGAGAGAAGGAAGGGGAAGGATACAATTGGGTTCCAGTTACAGAGGAACAAACAAAACATGGAGCAGCTGCTACTTCGTGCCAGACACTCCAAATAAAACATGAGGAAAGTCAGGGTCCTGGTCTTCATGTAGTTTATAGTCTAATAAATAGCCAGTTGCACCTCCTGGTGAAAGAAGAGTAGAGGACCACGTATAGGAATGCAATAATTATTGCAGTGCGGCGACGATAGACGGATTGTATCAGGACGCTTGCTGCTGAGGGTGATCTCATGGGTGAGGGCTTTCCACCAGTATGTAACTATAGCCTGGTGTTTTAATAATGGGTGGGGGCATGTAGTGGTATTAGGATATTTGCTTCTAACTTCTGGCTTGATTTATCTCATGTTCTGTTTACTGAAGCCTAATACAGGTGCATTTTAATCTCCATGGAACTTACATCCCTGGAGTATTACATAATATACGTAATTATGTATTTATGTAATTTATGTAACAACCTATGTTACATATCACTTATTTTCCTCCTTATATCAATCTTCTTATATAGCCCTTCTTGTGTTTAATGCTTTTGCTTTTTTAATGAAAACAATGTCCATTCATCCTGAAGTTCTAAATTTTCAAAAGCAAAAATGAGGAGTTTATATTTTCAATTATTCAATTAATTCATTGTTTTGTACCATCACAGCTATAGCACTTCTATTCATATTTTCAATGAGAGCCCTTACTGCAATTTCCCAAGACCAGTACATCTGATTAAAAATTGTACATAACTCCCCAATTTTTAAAATGTTTGTTTCTTTTAAGAAAAAAAAAGAGTTAAAATTACAAATTTTTTAAGAGATATTAAATAAATGTTCTTACAAAGATCAGAAAGCATTTGCTGAAAACCCATTTATTTTTGTGCAACTGTGCCTTTGCCTCTACTGTTGGCCTCTCTCCAAAAAGTCTCTCCTTCCTCTCATCCAACTGAAGAGCTTCAAACCACAACAACTATCCTGGTGCACGCACTCCTGGTAGTTCATTCTAAGCTCTCACCTAATCCCAAGCAAGACACGTCTCTCATTGCATCTGGATTTTGACAGCAACTATTGCTTAAAGAGGGTGTGTTTAAAAAGAGAATTACAGTTATTGGCTTTTCCACTGGTCTCTCCAACTGGATTGTAAATTCTTGAAGGTACAGGACTGAGTTTTATTCACATCTATATCCCCAGAGTCTCCTGTCCCCAATATCTAGTAATCGGTAAATTATTGTGGAATTGAGATCACTTTAAATGACCAATTCTTCTACACAGGCTTGCAGTGCCTTGAGAAAGAGCTAATAACTAAGACCAGCAAACCTATTAACATGTCATTCTCTCTCAACATTCATAGGTCCTCTATCCCCAGAGCTCAATCATTTGCTAATAATACTCCAAGTGCACGTCTTTCTCCAGACTCTACTGGGAAACAAAAAAAAAAGAGAAACTAATACATGAGAGTTCTTCATTCAAAACATAGTGATCTCCTATAATTTTCCAGAAGGGAGAAGGTTCTTAGGGGTGAAGATGTTCCCTAGCAAAAAGCCCTCATGGTACAGCTAGATGGAACTGTCTCTTATCCCTCAATAGGAAAGTCATTACAAGTGATGGGAATCTTTTGGGCATGTCAGAGGCTCAGTGGCAGGTCCTATGAGGTGAGGTGAGTAGCAGACGTCTTGGTCTGGAAGGACAGTCATTTCTTTACTACTAATGGCGACATCTCAGCAAGTTTAAAAGGCAAAGAGTAAGCAACGAAACCTATTAGCTCATTGAAATAGAGCTATTGTGACACAAGCCTTCTCTAAAAAAGGGAAAACAAAGAAAAAAATCTCCTTAAATAATTGAGCTAGTTGGGTTATATTAGCATTACATTTTTATAACCTCTGCTAAATAAACCGGGTTATTTTAATGAGAAGTCAGAAAATACATGCAGCCAAGGCTTTCCAGTTTAAGGTCACAATACAAATAGTTTGGTTTCTAAGCCTTATCAAGTTTCCAGAGCTAAAAACTAACAAGTATGCAGTTTACCATACTCAAGCCACAAACGGTCCCTTCCGCCGCAGGCATAAACTTGGTCTCACATCTATGGCCCACTCGGTGACACCAGAGTGATTTGCAAATGTCCTGAAAGGAAAGAGGAGGCTGGTAAGAGTGAAAATACAATGAAATTAAAAACATTCAAAGAAGTTGTACACAATATCATATTTTGGGGTGGCTAAAATCAGACAAATTATTCAGAAATTAGAGGCAAGTGAAGCTGGTAGTACCAAGGTAACATGATATGTTCTAGCAACTGTATAAGCAGAAAGTTTCTAAAGTACCCAGATATTCATGCATAGCGTGTAACGGCCAGGAGGGAGCAACAGTTAATTTTCCGAACACTTGGCTCGGAACTCAGAGATCTGGTTTCTAATGATGATAATAACAACCCATGTGAGAGACTAGACCAGGACTGGAATAAAGCAAGTTCGATTCAAATGCTCATCCTGAATGCCAGGGTGCTATAGAGTTGTTCTCAAGGATAAATGAGAAAATACACACAAAGTGATGATTTTGCCTGGCACATGCAGTTTCTCAGATATTGCCTATCATGATCATTGTCATCATCGTTACCTTCATCATCTTTCTTGCAATTCTCAAGCATTTAGACAATCTGATTCTCACGCTAGACCCATGAACTAAGTTTTCATTGTAAACTGTGACAGGCAGAATAATGACCCTCAAAGGTGTCCACAGCTTAGTGTTAGGAACCTGTGAATGCGTGAGGTTACATAGCAAAGAAGAATTAAAGTTGCAGATGCAATTCAGGCCGCTAATCAATTGATCTTGAGGTGGAGAGACTATCCTAAGTTTTCCAGGTGGGTCCAGAGTAGTTGCAAGGGTCCTTAAACGGGAAAGAAGAAGATAGAAGAGAACCAGAGAGATGACAACTTGAGGAAGATCCAGGACAATGCTGCTGGCTTTGAACGTGGAGGAAGGGGCTGTGAGCCAAGGAGCGCAGGCAGCTTCTGTAAGCTAGAAACGGCAAGGAAATGCCTCCTCTACACTGCTGGTGGGACTGCAAATTAGTGCAACCTCTGTGGAAAAGAATTTGGAGATACCTCAGAGAGCTAAAAATAGAAATCCCATTCGACCCAGCAATAGCGCTATTAGGCATCTACCCAAAAGAGCACAAAACATTCTACTATAAAGACATCTGCACTCGAATGTTCTTGGCAGCACAATTCACTATTGCAAGAATGTGGAAACAACCCAAGTGCCCGTCAATCCATGAG
>CAUYSK010102863.1:0-64864 GCA_963575035.1 Avahi laniger
CCTCCCGAGTAGCTGGGACTACAGGCACGCGCCACCATGCCCGGCTAATTTTTATATATATATATTTTTAGTTGTTTGGCTAATTTCTTTCTATTTATAGTAGAGACGGGGTCTCGCTCTTGCTCAGGCTGGTCTCGAACTCCTGAGCTCAAACAATCCGCCCGCCTCGGCCTCCCAGAGTGCTAGGATTACAGGCGTGAGCCACCGCGCCCGGCCAAGGTGTGACTTTTGATGTCAATCTAGGGCTGGGTGTAACTAGCCAGTCTGCTCTGAATGGGTTTCCTCCTCCTGGGGTGCTGTCTCATCACATGGTGATTGGTGATGCCTGGGCTGTTACTTTATGGACCAAACAGAAGAGCTTCCTTAAAGATTAATACTTTCCAGAGAATCTTGTGATCTTTTCATTCAATAATGTTTTAGAAATAGGACTGTAAATAGAACAGGTAACCTGGAGTTTATAGTCTAGCCTTAGCTATAGACAATCTGCATTTTTAAAGAGACCAAATAGTTTTCTCCAGAGGTTCATGTAAAAAAGATTCAACAGAACATGAAAGTAGTTTCTTATAGAAAGGGGAAGTGTCTTCATTTTTATTCTGTGGCTTATTCCAGGTGGTCACCATGTGACACAGTGTTGACTATGACAAAGCCTCTCTTTCCCCTTCTCTACCTAAAAATGCTCTTAGGAGCCCTGTTTCTCAGGTCTTTATATTTGGACATTCTACTCTGGATTCTCTACTTTGTTTCTTTGACTTCTGGCAAAGCAGTAGAAATAAATGTTTGTCAAACACCATAGGTGCAGACAAAGAATGTGGTCCAATCCTGTGTTTCCTACTTCTTTTTTGTTTGTTTGTTTTTGAGACAGAATCTCTGTTGCCTGGGCTAGAGTGCCGTGGCATCAGCCTAGCTCACAGCAACCTCAAACTCCTGGGCTCAAGTGATCCCATTGCCTCAGCCTCCCGAGTAGCTGCGACTACAGGCATGCGCCACCATGCCCGGCTATGTTTCCTACTTCTTATGGCTTATGAAAGAAGGGAGTCTTGGTCCACAGAGCCTCTGGTCTTCTGCTATCCTTGTGCCCATCCCTGAGTTTTATGTTCTTTTTACTTGTAATAGCTTTACTGAGTTTTAGTTGACATACCACATCCCTGAGTTTTTATCAGGAGTTTGACTTTGATGCTTATTTAAACTGCTACAGTGTGGTAGAAAGAGTTTTGTGTTTGAAGCCAGAGGGGAAGAGCAAAGGGAAATCACATTTATTGAGTCCTTCATCATTCAATTCATCACATCTTTCTCGTGCTTTTACTCTGAGCCAGGCATTGTGAAAGGCACTATAGGGTATAGTTCGAGGACATGGGTATTGGAGCCAGTTTATCTGGGTTTGAATCTCAGCTCTACCAGTTGTCAGCTGCGGGACCTTATGACTTTTATTTAACTTCTCTTGTGACTCAGTACCCCTATCTGTCAAGTTAAGATACTAATAGTGTAGTGTCCACCTTACAGGATGGTTGTAAGAATTAAATGACTCATCATAGAGTGAGATGATGATGACAATGATGACAATGATGATGACGGGCAGGAGGTGGGATTGGGACTCAACCAGACACTTCATTGCCTCATACTGCTCACAGTCATGAGTGTGTGTGTGTGTGTGTGTGTGTGTGTGTAGGCCTGAGGTGCTGAAGGGTGGGGTTGGGAGGGTAGATATAAATAATTGATTACAGTTAAGCATGGTGAATATTACCACAGGAGAGGAGGAGGGCATTGTGGGAGCAGAGAGCAAGGAGGCTGGGTCCCTTCACAGGTCAGAGAAGCATCCTAGGGGAAGTGGTGTTTAAGCTGAGATCTAAAGGGGGAGTAAAAGTTAAGAGGCCTGGGTGTGGCGAGCGTCAGTTGTGTTCTGTATTCTGGGCAGAAGGGACAGTATAGTGAAGGTCTGAGGAGAAAACCAATCCTGTAGTATTTAAGCAGTTGAAGAAACCCAATGAGCCTGGATTGTGGGCTATAAGAAGAGTGTTGAGAGATGGGCTGGCAACAAAGGCAAAAACCAGGTCATGGAAAACTTGGGAGTTGTATTAAGGAGTTTGGGTGACTAAGAGCCAGGTGCTGTTCTTGGGGGTCTCCATGAATTCTTTCAAGCATCACAAATCTGCATTATAGGTGTTATTAGCCCCATTTTGTTGATGAGGAAGTTGAGGCTCTGAGCTATTGTCATTTGCCAAAAGACACACACTTACAAAGTGGTACAGCCAGGATTTGAACCTAGGCCTCTCTGGCTCCATACTAATGACACCATGTACCTTTGGAACTTGAAGTCTTATGATTTTGGGCCACCCTCTTAATTTCCTTTAACCTCAATTTACTCACTTGTAAAATAGGTAACATGTTAATAAATATCAGCGTTATATACTTGTGAAAACAAATGGAAATGTACATAAAGGACCAAGTGTAGTGCCTGACATACAGTTAGTGCTACCACTGCTATGGACCCAGATTCTTTTGCAGAGGAATGTTTTTCCTTCACAGTCCCAGTGAACTGAGACGGAACTCCATGAGCCACTGCCTGCGTGTTGGCTCAGTTGTCAGTCATCCTTCCAAGGGTCAACTGAAATCCACATGGAAGTCACCTTTGCACACAGGGAATTGACTCCCCTGGCTACTTGACAGTTCAGCATGGTGGGTTCTCCTCTCTGCTCAGCAGCCTGCAGCTATTTGAGTGACCCTGAGGTCACTCAAGTTATTAGAGCAAAAATAGATTATTAGTTAATAATAATCCAAATTTGGAAACAAATGACATCAAACTGAACCTAAATATTAATTTTTTTAAAAAAACTCTAATATAAATTAAACCAATCAAATTTCCTGCCTATAGGAGTGACCCTGAGGCTTCTCTAACGCTCCCAAGCACCCTGCCCTCATGAGCTCACGGATGTCATTTTCCTCTTCCTCCAGAGTCTCTTGGGCCTGTTCTGCCTACACCTTATGAAATGAGCTCTGCTATTGGCTCAAATTGTTACTTAACTTTTTTGTTGCTATTTAACTTTTCTCATGTTGGTCCTAAGGGCAGACGTTGTTTCCTCTCTGTATTTCCTACGCTGCTAGTGTAGTACTATAGTAGGCACTCAATAGATTAACAATTGCTTTCACCAGGATAGGGCTTTATGTGTGCCAAGACTCTTTTGTAAGATTTTTTTTTTTTATCTTCACAACAGTCCTCTGAAGTAGACAGAGCTCGTAGTATTCTTTTTAGCACAATTGGAGAAACTAAGGCCTACACAGATGCAACATACCTATTAATTAATTTTTCCCTTCTCTAGAGTAGACATTTACTATGTGTAGCTCTGTCTCAGGGACTAAGAAAATAGAGCTGAAAGACATAATCCCATCCCTCAAGACATTTGAACAAATAATTGTATACAATGAGTGAAGTTTTACGACAGAGGAATGGTGAAAGTATTTAACTTTTTGGGGGAAAGATCAGTGAAAGATTCAGAGAGAAAAGGACGCTTACATCGGGCCTTCAAGGACGTAAAAGGGATGGAAGAGAGGGCATCCCAGGCAGAAGAAATGTCATATACCAAAGCCTATAGGACTGAAAAGGCAGGCACTTTGTGAGGTCCTGTAGCATCAGCACGACTGGCAGATATGTAGGAATGGGGTGATGATAGAGGGGAAAGATGGCTGCGACTCCCATTGGTAAGACCCCAAGACCCCCAGGACATGCAGGAGACTGAAAGGGCCCTTCTTGGTTCCTTCTCCTTCCTCAGCCTCCTAGTCACTAGCACTTCTTCCCAGAGGCATAAACACCCCGTAAACTACCTTTAAGCTCTGGACGGGCATTGCTTTGTCCTGCCTTGTGCATCCCCAGCTTGTCTACACATAGCCTTGCAATCTCCTTTCCCTGTTAAAAAAGAAAACAGATCTTATCACAGGAGCAATCTGTGACCTGGCCACGTGGAGGAATAAAGGTTACCAGGTGAAAGGACATCTGTGTCATTTGCTCTCTGTGGCATGAGGTAGCTGGGAAGGAATAAAGTCCACCTGTGACGGAACACCCATGTTCCTCTCTCGCTAGCAGGGTCACCAGAGGGGAGAATTAAATTGCTCTTTAAATGAGGCAGGCCCGTTGTTCCCGAGGAGACAGTGCTGGTGCAACTTGAGCTCTGTGGGCAAGTCTGCCGGTGCCCCTCACTCTTTCCTGTGTTTGCCTTGCAGCTGTGTAAATGAGTATGGAAGATTATGATTTCCTGTTCAAAATTGTTTTAATTGGCAACGCCGGTGTGGGGAAGACGTGCCTGGTCCGACGATTCACTCAGGTAAGGGAACTTGGAAGCCCGAGTTGGATTTCTCAGTCTAGCCTGCAGGGTTAGGAAAATTTGTTGGGATGGGTGACCTGGTCCTAGTGCCAGTCTGTTGGCTGTGATTTCCTAATGCACCCTTTGAAAATTGCATCCACATTATAGCTTAGACTCAGTTTTTTAAACCACCTCAAGGGAGCGTGGCTGTGTGGGTCATATCAAGCCTCCCAGGCCTCTTCTACTTTTTATTTATTTTTTTTATTTTGAGACAGAGTCTTGCTCTGTCACCCTGGGTAGAGTGCAGTGACATCATCCGGGCTTACTGCAATCTCAAACTCCTGGGCTCAAGGGATCCTCCTGCCTCAGCCTCCCGAGTAGCTGGGACTACAGGTGCATGCTATGACGCCAGGCTAATTTTTCTATTTTTACTAGAGATGGGGTCTTTCTCTTTCTCAGGGTGGTCTCGAACTCCTGACTTCAAGTGATCTTCCCACCTTAGCCTCCCAAAGTGCTAGGATTACAGGCGTGAGCCACAGCACCTGGTTCCATGCCTCTTGTTGCTTCTTTTAATGAAAGGGGCAAGTGGTTTTGCTTTTAGCATATAGTATCAAAAATAAATTATTAGAATAAAAATAGATTATTAGTTAATAATAATCCAAATTTGGAAACAAATGACATCAAACTGAACCTAAATACTAATTTTTTTAAAAAACTCTATAATACAAATTAAACCAATCAATCCCTGCCTATGCCCCTTACATTCTCCTGGGAAACTGAGTGAATCGTTTTAGTTTAGAACCAAATACGCAGATTTTCTAAATCTCTTTAATGGAATGAAATGAGAACAGTGAAGTGTTACCTGAACAGAATCGATTGTTCCCCCTGGCTTGAATCCTTATCATATGACCTAAGTAGAAGGTCCCTTTGGGACTGCCGTTTTGAGAATCACTGCCAGAGATTATATGCCTTTTTTATATACACATTAGTGAGAAATCATCCCGAGTTGACCTCCTTTCTGTTTTCCCCTAAAAAATATAAATGGTGCCCTTTCCAGGACTATCATGCAAGTATCTTGCATTTTCCTAAAGTGCTCATTGGGAAAGTTGAGACTAGTTTTTCTATCTAGAGCACGGGCAACCTGGTGCCGTGGAAAGAGCACTGGCTGGAGAGTTGAGACTAGAGTCCCAGTCCCCATTCTGCCCGTGGCTTACCCCGTGAGCCTGGGTAAGCGACCTCGCTGCCCACCTGCTCTGCTGCACATGAAGGGCCGGGTGAGCTCCAAAGCCCCTTCCAGTTCTGACAGTCCGTGGTTCTGTGGAAAACTGGAGAGGCAGATTGAATTACACAAAAAGCTTTAGGATCCACAGTCACTGTGGAAATGTCAGAGTTTTTCCCATGATGAGTGAACACAGAATAGAACCCTTGCTTTTTACTAAGCCTTGGCCTGGTGAAATCAAAAGTAACAAGCTAACAGGCATCTGGGCTCAGTCAACCACCATGGAGATATATCGGAAACTTCGACTGGTTTTACTTCCACCTAACATTAGTAATCTTTCCTGCTTTTTACAGAAGATCACGTCTACAGAGATGCAGATTAAGTTTCAGTCCCTTTATCAAAAGTTCCTTGTCTTAGTATTGAAAGGTCACTTAGAGATTATTTAGCCCACTCCTCTCATTTTACAGGTGAAGAGCTCAGAACTAGAGGGACTGAATGGCTTCTTTAAGATCTTACATCATGCTAGTGGCACAGCCAGGATTAGAACCCAGGTCTCCTGGTACCCAGCCTGATAATTCCTATCTCCTGCATATTCTAACATCTAAGACCATTCTCTATAAAAGCACAAACCTTGTCAATAAGGGTGAAAATACCTCCATTTTGAAACAGTAATTTTTACCAACAGGCACTCTTGTTTTTCTTCTTTTTTATTTTCCTTTTTCTGTCTATTTTTTTACCCCTCCCAGCCCCTCAACTCCCTTATAAGTTCATATTTCATAGACAGGATTATGTTTGTTTTTGTTATTTAGTAGACAGTTAAGATGAACTGGATTCAGATGTTTTTGAGGCATGAAGGGTTGGGGAACAAAATGGTAGAGGAAACTTTGGGAAGGATTTGTTTTATATTTTGGTATTTGTTGAGCTGCAAAACAGCTGGAACTATAAACTTGAAGCTTGGCAGCCTTGTATCTGAGCCAAGCCAAAACAGAAGAAAATTAATTCAATATTTGTAAGAAAAGTTATGAATGTTTATATTTACATCTTTTTGCAGACATGCAGTGGAACATTTTCTTTTGGTTTGAAGCTCAGTCTTTTAAGTTAAAACTTTAATTAGATAATTCTTAATTAAAGATACTCTGATCTTAGCTGCCAGAATGAATAAAGTCCATTTTACTTTAATTGCTGGAAATTTTGGAATATAAGTGAAGAGGGAAGAGAAACTAGATGAACATTTCTTTTTTTTATAAAATTTTTTGAAGGGGGGTAGTAAGGTTCAATTTCCCCCTTTTTATTTTTTTAGAGAAAGAGTCTCACTCTGTTGCCCTGGGTAGAGTGCAGTGTATTACCTAGCTCACTGCAACCTCAAACTCCGGGGCTCAAAGGATTCTCCTGATTCAGCCTCCCAAGTAGCTGGGACTATAGGGTCATGCCATGATGCCTGGCTAATTTCTCTATTTTTAGTAGAGATGGGGTCTTGAATTCCTGAGCTCAAGTAATCCTCCCACCTCAGCCTCCTAGAATGCTAGGATTACAGGCATCAGCCACCAGACACCAGCCACCACACCTGGCTAAGAGTTCTTTCTTGATAGAATTCCTTGCTACCCCCAACTCCCTCCCTAAGCTCATAGGAAATAATATTTAATAGTAAATTACAGTATACTTATAATTTTGCTACCATCTCTCTGATTAAGTTTCCACTTTGAAGTAAGTATTTTTTTTTGGTTTTAAGATAGCTTATACCAGCCTTAAACTCATTGAATTTGAGGCCCAGAGAGGGTGGTTTGTCTGAGATCACACAGAGATCCTAAAACCACTGCCTCCTGGTTTAGTACTATTTCTACTCTACTGTGTCCCTGATAACTTTATTTTCTTAGATTATCTTCCCGGTGTCATTGGTCCGGATCCCATGTGATTATATATGCATGCTACATTGCACCGAGGACAACAGTGATCACCCTCAGGGCAGAGGAAAATTCAGAAGCTTCACTGTCTTCTTGTCGTTTCTCATGCTGAGTTCTTGTTTATTTTTTCATATGATTGCCCACCCCTGTGGCTGTCCATGCCCAAGACTGAGAACCAGTTTTCAGCTTCCTTGATTTCACCTCTTTTAGAGGACCTTTCCATTTTGCCCCTACCCTGATAATCTTGATCATCCCTGTGGCTCCATGTGCCTCACTCTCACCCTTGTGTCTAATTTTTCTGTTTCATTCTTAAAATCTGGTCCCTCTGCCACCCTGTGCCAGTTTTGTCCTTCACCCTGTCTTCTTCTTCCTTTCTTTGCCTGCTTTTCTCTTTCTTCTTGTTTTAGCATTTCTCTCTCCTGCTTTCTCCCTCCTGTCTCTTCCCCTCAAGACATACACACAAAGTTAAACAGGGCTCCCATGACACTACCCAGAATTCTCTTTTCTACCAGTTAACTGAGCTGAAGGAAGGACCTGGCAATGGATTGGGGGTTGGGGACGGGGAGGAATTTCATTTAATTGGAAAGTTTGCTTAACTGTTATTTTCCATTTTCTTCTTTAGGGTCTTTTCCCCCCAGGTCAAGGAGCCACAATTGGAGTTGATTTTATGATTAAGACAGTGGAGATTAATGGTGAAAAAGTAAAGGTAAGATGCTTAATGTTTAATAAAGCTTTCATGTGCTGTATGAGAGGTTAGGGGAAGTAGTATTTTCCTAACATTTATTTAATCTCTTAATTGAAACCCACATTGAAAAAAGTATATTCAGCCACGACAGCTTGTTTCCAAATAGAGTTCTTTGGACCCTTTATGGGGGCAGAAAGAGATTTTGGATGATGTATGATAGACTGAAACACAGAGAGAGAATGGCTAAGCAGGTTTCTCCTGTCTCCTGTCATGTTAGAGGTGATGTAAAGACAAGGAAGAAATTTCTTTTTGGATCTGCTGAGTTGGGCCAATAAGCAGTGCTGCCTCCTCTAAACAGCAGCCCGATGAAAGAACTTCCTGACTCCTACATTCCATTATGGGTCCTTTCATTATGAATCATTTATTAAAACTATCCTGTCTCTTACCATACCCTTATCCCTAGTAAAGGAGAGCTATTAAATGAGGGGTCCAGGAAAGAATCCATGGTCTCTAACCTGTCCTCCCCCGCCCTCCACCTTGTGGCTTCTGGGTGGTTTGGTATCTGGAAGAAATATGGTACGTTCAGTAAGAGAAGGGAGATAGTGTTTATTGAGTACCTACTGTATATCAGTGCCTCCATTAGGTGCTTTTTCATGTGTTATATTTAGCTGAATCTTTACTGTAAACCCTGTGAGGTAAATGGTATCATCCTTGTTTTATAGACTTCAGAGAAATTAAGTGACTTTTACTTATCCACGACTATACAGTTTGGAAGGAAGGCAGCAGGATTTGAAAAGGTTTTGCCAACGAGTACACCACACTGCTTCCCTAGGATCTCCTCTTGCCATGAGAGAAGAGGGAAATGAAGCCGTAATAGGCCCTTCATCTTGGAGCAAGGAAAGGAAAAGGAGATGGGAAGAAATGTGAAGGGAGACTAAATTACATGGAAGGAGGTCTGAGATACTGATCTTTGGCACTGTGCTCTACCTGCCCTTCAGAATTATTGAAATTCCATTGTCAGGTCTTTCAGAGAGAGTTGATTAATCTCCCAGATCCAGTCCAAATCAATTTTCCTGTGATTCTTTCTAGCCCAATATGTAGACTCATGATATAGGATGACCTTTCTTTAACCACATTAATCGAAGGGCCTCATTAACACATGGACATGTGAGAGCAACTTCTTTATTTGAAGAGGGCAGAACTGCCCAGTATTATCTTTTTTTTTTTTTTTTTTTAAAGACAGAGTCTCACTTTTTGCCCGGGCTAGAGTGAGTGCCGTGGTGTCAGCCTAGCTCACAGCAACCTCAGACTCCTGGGCTCAAGCAATCCTTCTGCCTCAGCCTCCCGAGTAGCTGGGACTACAGGCATGCGCCACCATGCCCGGCTAATTTTTTCTGTATCTTTTAGCTGTCCAATTAATTTCTTTCTATTTTTGGTAGAGACGGGGTCTCGCTCTTGCTCAGGCTGGTCTCGAACTCCTGAGCTCAAACAATCCGCCCGCCTCGGTCTCCCAGAGTGCTAGGATTATAGGCGTGAGCCACCACGCCCGGCCTGCCCAGTATTATCTTATTGTTGTCCTTGTTCTTTAACATGTCCTGACTACCTTTTCTTGGTGATATTTGAGTGTCTTTTTCTAGTCATTTGCAGGCTTTCCTTGAGCCCCATAAAGTCAGTGCAAAAGAGAATCTGCTGGTTTATGCAGCATCACCCAGCTGCTGAGTGGTGGGGGCAGGTCTCTCTCCTGACATTTCATCACCTCCCTTGGTCTCCCCTGCAAGCATCATTCTTTTTAGGGTGGCTCCCAAGGTTGAAGGCAGGGAATTCAAATTATTAGAAAGATTATTGTAGTTATTAAGGCTAAGTAAGTGCCAAATCAGTAAAGGCAAAATTAAGGAAGAGGCCCTTCTCTTAAAATGATGTTCATTATGAAGGTGACTTTGGGTAGAAAATATAATTAAAACATGTAAACCACTTGAACTATATAGTTAAAGTGGTTGAAACGATAAATTTTGTTATGTGTATTTTAGCACAGTAAAAAAAGTGGAAAAAGTACAGAATTTTCACTTATCCATTGATTTTTTTAGCCTATCATAAGTTAATGAGTAATGAGCAAAACTCTAAGCTCAGTCTAAAACATTTGAACCTTAGGAAATTAATTATAATAGAAATAGAAGATTTGCTATATTTCTTTCTAATCAGGTCTATATTGCATAGAGAGGAAAGTTATGAAAGTATATACCTATATTCATGCCTTCAACCATCTGTCCCTCAATTCATCCATGCATCCCATGTTATACTAGATGTTTTGTGCCAAGCACTGTGGTAGGTAAAGCATCTTTGCCCACTAGAAACTTATTGTCATCTAGCTCTAATAATATTTTACCTGTAAGACCTCTTTCATACCCTATTAATCTGTTAAATAGAATTAATCAATCCCTCCTTTGTGATTCTACAATCCTTTGTTCTTTTAATTAGCCATCATTCAAATGTGTCCACCACATTCTATGTACTATGCTAGAAAGGCACTGGGAATATAAGGTCAAATAAGAGACAGCCCTTGCCCTCAAAGGACTCAGTCTAGTAAGGGAACTAGCAGAGCGTTATTGTGACAGTGAGGCAATGGAGGTTAAGCAGTAGTGCAAAGAAAAGAGTAGACAAACAATGTAGCTCCGTGCTGGAGCTGAAAGTGATTAGAAAGCCCGTGGCTGCAGTATTGAAAACATACTGACAGGCGTGAGACTAACACTAGGAGACACTCTCTTCTTCCGGCACCTCTTTAATAGGATATTTCATATTGTACTATTGTTAATTAACTATGTGTGTGTCCTCCCTATAGACTGTTAGCTCTTTGAGATCAAGGATCATGTTTTATTCATCTTTGTGTCTTCCCTGTGCCTAGCACAGTGCCCCACATACATTTATTGTTCTGTAAATGCTGAAAAGAAGCAAATGAATTGAAGAGAATGGTGAAACCAAGTCAAGTGATAAAGGCAGTGGAATATTAATATCCTCAATAATCAACTGTCCAATCCAATTCCAGGCTAGAAACAGGCAGCCTCCTATAAGAAAGTGGCATATATCTTGGCAATATTTCAGGATTTAAACAAGCGTTTGAATATTCAAACATTCAAAACAAGTGTTTTAGAGGCTCGGGGTGGATATATAACAATAGTCTATTATTCTAAGATGCATCCTGGCAGAGAGGGACCATGTCCCTAGGTTTGAGGCAGAAAAGAGAAATAGCTTTTGTCCCAGCAAATACCATAACATCTGTATGGTCGCCTTTAGCATACAGATTTTCATGTATATCATTGAAGAACAGCTGCAACTTCAGATCAAAGGAGAGCCTTTGTGTGCTGCTGATTCATGGCAGGGACTATCGATCAGTCAGCAGTCTCTTTAGCTAAGCTAGTATGAGCACAGATTGACACCAACTGACTCATCCTCTTTGGATACGGACGTATATTTAAATTAGTCTTCAGTGGCAGAGGCAACATGGTGGTATCGAATGAGTCCTCAATTGGGAATAGAAGACCTAGAGTCTGAGTCCCAGCTTTCTGAGTGACCAGTTAGGAGACAGTTTCCATTAATAAGGGGAGGCATAAACTTGGCTATCTCATTAGATTGTTGTAAGGATTAAATGAGACCGTCAATAAAAATTTGAGCATCTACTATTTGGCAGACATCGTATTATGAGTAAAATGGATCCTGACTTCCGCCTTATGAAGCTTTCAGTCTGGTGGGGAAGACAGCTGTTAAACAACAATTATTACAAATAAATAAATGATTCAAGTGTGTCAGGTGCCATGAGGGAGAACGACAGGAGATGCTGCAAAAGAGACTGTGTGGGGTACAGGATGGGGAACCTAACCTAATCTGAGGGTTCTGCAAATCCTTCCCTGAGGAAGTAACACCTATGTCTATGGAGGCTAATGCACCTGTGACCTGGCAAAGGTATACAATTAGGAGGAAAGATTGTTGTTATTGATGTTCTTATTTTTCAAGTCCTTGTGATTTGCTCTATGCTCAACAGTCTTCTGAACAGTTCTCTTTCAGTAGTCATCCACTCTATACAGGGAAATTCAGAGAGGAGAAGTGAGAAGTATTTTGCCTTCTTCTTTGTTATTAGAACCATCAATTATTAGATCTTAGAACTGGTAGATAACTTCAGAAAATGTGAACTTTCAGCAGGTTGCATATTATTAACCCCTTTTTATAAAGAAACAACTGAAGCCTAAAGAGATTAAGTGACTTGCCCAAGGTCATAGAGTTTAAAAGTGGTAGAAAGAAATTATTTTTTAGTCTGCCATGGCATTCTTCCTATTTTTGTTAACAAAGATAATACCTTAATATGTTCATTTGCATTTCGAACTGGAAAAGGTGGTGAAGTTGGATTTTTCCCCCTCTCCAGTTGCTGACTGAAATAGCAGCAGTCACAGGATGACAGCTTGCTCTGTATCGTGACTTTTTTTTTCTTTTTTGAGACAGAGTCTCACTCTGTTGCCCTGGCTAGAGTGAGTGCAGTGGCGTTAGCCTAGCTCACAGCAACCTCAGACTCCTGGGCTCAACTGATCCTCCTGCCTCAGCCTCCCAAGTAGCTGGGATTACAGGCACGTGCCACCATGCCCGGCTAATTTTTTTTATATATTTTTAGTTGTCCAGATAATTTCTTTCTATTTTTTTAATAGAGATGGGGTCTTGCTCTTGCTCAGACTGGTCTTGAACTCCTGAGCTCAAACAATCCGCCTGCCTCGGCCTCCCAGAGTGCTAGGATTATAGGCGTGAGCCATTGCGCCCGGCCTGTATCGTGACTTTTGTAATACAGCGTTGTGGTTAAGAGCGTAGACTCTGGAGCCCCAATGCCTGGTTGAACTGACTTTGGAACATACTGACTGTGAGATGCTGAGTAAGTTAATTAATCTCCCTGTGCCTCAGTTTCCTGACGTGAGAAATGGGTATTGTGATAATACCTACCTCACTGGGTTATTGTGAGGAATAAGTGAGTTACTACATGTAAAGTGCTTAGACTAGAGCTTGGCACATGATATGCTCTCAATAAGTTTTTCTAAAATTTATTTTTAAAAACAAAGAGGAAACTCTTAAATAAGAAAGAAAAGAACAAAAAACAAAACAAGTCCTTCTCCTTAACCAGAAATACACCCAACACATTAAGAAAAAAAAATCCTTAGTGCTTTTGTTAGGGTAGAAAATAACCACAGAATAATTTGGGTGAAGGTGTTCCCATTTCCAAACAAAAGAAATTTTCTGCTTCTCCAACCTGCTCCTTCTTTTATACCTTTACAGCTACAAATCTGGGACACAGCAGGTCAAGAGAGATTTCGGTCCATCACCCAGAGTTATTACCGAAGCGCCAATGCCTTGATCCTCACCTATGACATCACCTGTGAGGAATCCTTCCGTTGCCTTCCCGAGTGGCTGCGGGAGATAGAGCAATATGCCAGCAACAAAGTCATCACTGTGTTAGTGGGTAAGTAAGGACTAATGAGGAGGGAAATTGATTTGTGGGCATCAGAGAATTTATGGTCGCATAAAGCTTGTGCTTGGGTACCTTCTAGGAATATAGGTTATAGCTATATACTTCATGCCGTCAACATTCACTTCTTCTGCAATTGAAGAGAAAATGAAATAGGTCCTATCCCATGGTGATAGTTTAGAAAAATAAAGTAGAGAACATTGCTGACTGATTTTTTTATCAACATAGGGTCTAGGAAAGAAGTTGGATGGTCATGAAAGCTATGTGGGCTGCTGAACATTAAAAAAAAACAAAACTAATTACAAGATGGTGCTAATGGCTGGTCTAGAAGTAAAATATCTTTTAAAGAATATCTGCTAAGGAATTCATTATTGAAGCAATTGTTTATTGCCCAAAAAATGGACTTTGGTTATTTTTTTCCTTCCTAATATTTATGCTGATTTAAGAAATTCTATGTTTTAGAAAGAATTCACTAAGGGAAATGCCACAGTTTGTTTCCATCTTGTAGGAAAATAGAACCTCTGTTTATTATGGGGGAAAAGCAGAAAACAACCTTTGGTTTTCTATGGTGAAAAATATACCCATTGAAAACAGAATTGCAATGAAATGGACTAGGTCATTAAAAACTCCTCTAGTTGTAATGGAAAAGTGTTAATAACTGGTTGTTAAAACGTTTTCTTCTTAGGAAGGAATGTTGCTTTATATTCTAGACCTGAATTTTGGAAATTTGGAAAGAGAACCTTAGAAACATTCTTAAATTACAAACTATAGTTAACAGTAAGCTAAGTAAACACTTTATACAGCATTATAATTGGTATATAAGAGCCAGGATTCATACTAGGAACTTGATGTGTTATTATCCCTAATTTACGGATGAGGAAACCAAGGAAGGCTCAGAGAGGTGAAGTTCTTTGCCCAAGGTCACAGGCATGTAAGATCAACTCCAAGCTCTATAGTTGCCCACTGTAATATTCTGCTTTGTAACAAATTGCTGAACTTTTCCTTCAGGCGTCTGGGTTAAGTATGTGCCTCTCTATGAGCTAGTGCTCTGTGCCCAGTCCTAAAAACCCAGTTACAAAAGGGAAAACCTTTGCCATGAAGCATTTGAGAGCCCCTGGCTCTGGCCTTGTGCTTTCTCTCTGTTCCATAGAAAGCCCTAGAGATCTTGAGTCAAAGCATTACTACTTGGGGTTTTATCTAAGGAAGTTAAATGAAGATTTGAGAGGAGATGGTTCAATATGAAAGAGGCATTGGCCTTTTTTAAAAAAATATACTTTTTACTATGGAAAATTTCAAACATAAGCAAAAATAGACAAACAGTACAGTGAATCCCCGTGTAAATACCTCTCAGCTTCAGTAATTATCAACTCATAGCCAATCTTATTTTTTCCGTCCCCATCTATTCTGTCTACCCTCTCCCTCAGATTATTTTGAAACAAATCTCAGATGTTATATTAATTCATCCTTCAATATCTATGTATATCTCTAAAAGATAAGATTTTTAAAGTGAAAACCTAACCACAATGCCATTTTCACACCTAAAATATATTAACGATTTCTTTTTAGCCTCAAAAAATTTAGATAATGTTCAGATTTCCCTGATTGACTCATGAATTTTTTTGTGTGTGTTCAAATCAAGATCCAAATATGGGCCACATGTTGTAATTGATTATGTCTTTTAATTCTCCTTTTGTCTATAGGTTCCCCTTCTATTTTTTCTTCTCTTAGAATTATTGCTAAAATGTTTGTTTGTCTTATAGACTTTATAAGTCTAAATTTTGTTGTTTCACCCTTGTGGTATCATTTGACATGTTCCTCCATCACCTATATTTCTTTAAGATTTATAGGTAAATCTAGAAGCCTGATGAGATTCAGGTTTTGTTTTGTTTTGTTTTGTTTTCCTGTTAGCTAAAAGACTACATATATGGTATTCTGAGGTGCAGTTCTCATAGGACAGGCAAGAATGCTTGATTCTTTATTTTTTATTCACCACTTTTCAAGGTAATACGTTGGTTCTCTAGTCTGTTTCAAAAGTAACTACTGAAGTTCGTTTATATTTTTAGTATCATTACGAACTTGTGGAGTTAGATATATTTGATATATTCCTGTCCCTTGCGATCATTATTATTATTATTGATGTTCCAATTTTTCCATCTTTGACAGTGGAAACTTTTTCAAATGGGCTTCTGAGTCCTTTTGACATGACCCCAGAAATCTTTGATCATTTTTTTGCTTTCTGGTGTAAGTGTTCCAGCCACATCTGTGCACTTCCTGCCCCAGACCTGGAATTAATCATTTCTTCTAGAAGTGCTGTTTTTATATTTAGAGGCTACAACCTGGCTGCTAGGAGTCCTCCTGACTAGTGGGTTGGTTATCATTTTTAGGCTTTTCAGTGGGTAGAGCGCATGTAAGTGTATGTGTGTGTGTGTGTGTGTGCATGTGGAGGAGTGTGGTAAATTCCGTAGTATCTACAAGAAGATTGTCTTATTAGGCTCTACTAGGTGTTCTGATTCACAAGACTATCACAGACCACATGTGGCATCACATTCATTTAGAAGGATACAGGACAGGAAACATGGTTTAACAGCAGGCCAGCAGCAGGCATCCCTCTTTGGTGGGAGTAGCACTCATAGCAATCCACGTAGCTGTCCAAGACAATTCCAGTGTGAGGGAACAAGGCTCACTTCAGGAGAGTGCAGGATCTGCCCTGGCCGAGAAGCCTCAATGCCCCACAGGAGCCAATGTCTCTTATAACAACTCCGCACTCCTAGCTTTCAGAGTCTCATCACCACATTCAGGGAAGCCCAGAGTTATGGCTTTCCACTGGGTATTTATAAGCCATAGATAGAATTCCAAGGCCAGATGTGATTTATCAATCAGCAGGCATTTTTACCATAAGCAATATTGCCAGGTAACACAATTGACATTATCACCTTTGTCAAGTTTCCCAGACAGTAGAAGTAGAAAACTTTTTTAAAGATAAAATACACTATGAATTATTCACACCGATATGTCTATTTATAATTCAGGACTGTAGAAATTTACTTAACCTCATTAATCTTATATCTACATTGCCTTTTTCTCATGCCAAAATCCCAGTTCCCAATGACACCAGCATAATTACTCATTTACTTTATCTCATAATACACATATGGCAGTCTCAGAATAATAATACCAACACTACCACCGCTAAGATGATGACTGAAACAGTTCAAGATTTTGTTCCTGCAATTCTTTTTGTCCTTAGGGTAGATACCAGTACAGATGCATGGTTAAATTACTGTATCTTAAACCCACTTGAAATAGTTTCTGTCCTTGTGGTTATACCACTACATGACAAACACGTTCATTTGTTTAATTTTGCTTTCAATTTTTAGGAATTGCTTTTTGAATTTAATATTAATTATATAATTATAATTAATTACATAATTATATAAAACATTTATAAGTTTCTAAGGTCAAACCTACAAAACAAAGTATATTCAGAGCGGTCTGGTTTCTATTCCTGTCCCCTCAACTCTGTTCCTTTCATAGGTAACCTTGTCTTTTAAACTTAGATTTTGATTTATTTTTCCATTTAAAAAAGGGAATAAAGTATATAATATATATTCATATTATTTCCTTTTTCTTGGACAGTTATGCATTATATATACTTTTTCTACTTTTTTTTTTTATGCTGAACAGTATATCCTAGAGTTCTCATGCTATGGCAGTATATGGAAACATCCCTTACTGTTTTTTACAGTGGCAAATACTCCATTGTGTGGATGTACCATAGTTTATTCAGTCAGTGCCCTACTGATGGACATTTGAGTTGTTTCCAATTCTTTGCTGTTACAATGGCACTCACATTTTAAAATAAACATTTCAGGAATCATAGTCATATTGGCTTTGCTTTCTCTGCTCACCCGTCTGTCTGGTTTGACTTCAGATCTGGAATTGCATTTCGATGCTTCTAGGGCTGCAGAAAGTCAAATGATGATTCTTCCTTTGATTTTGCTGCTGTTACAGGCAACAAGATTGATCTGGCTGAAAGGAGAGAGGTCTCCCAGCAGAGAGCTGAAGAATTCTCAGAAGCTCAGGACATGTATTATTTGGAGACCTCAGCCAAGGAATCTGATAATGTGGAGAAACTCTTCCTTGATTTAGCATGCCGACTCATCAGTGAAGCCAGACAGAACACACTTGTGAACAGTGTGTCCTCACCCTTACCTGGAGAAGGGAAAAGCATCAGCTATTTGACTTGTTGTAATTTCAACTAAAGGCTGAGGCAAGGAGAAGCAAAAGGAATCAGCAGCTGCCCGGATGGGCCACAAGTTACTGGGGAGAACTGGAGATGACTGTGGCTCCTGCTCTCGGATCTTCTGACTCCTGTGGGCTCCTGAGCTTACAAAGCATGGCGGGCCAAGAGCCTCGACCACAGGCCAGCATTAGCAGAACATATAATGGTTTCACCCTTTTGCAGTCTGGAGTTGGAGCAAGGAGAAAATTGCACTAGGCACTCCATGATCTGCAGAGCATGTTGCTTTTGTTTTTTTAAAAAGCAAGTAAAAGTGCATTCCTGGACACAGCCCAGGGGGAAATGTACTGTAGGGATCCCTCCTGCACGTCAGTGGGTGCATGTGGGGGCTGTTCTTTAGGGCTTCAGTAGTAATCTTCTAGGGGCCCTGGTTTTCTTGTCTACCAGATAAACCAAAACTGGGAAGGCCAAGTACTGTCTCTGTGGTGCATATCGATGACCCCGTGGGGATTTTGAAAAGTGTTATTTCTCTTGTTCACAGGCACTTTCAAGAACTTTGGGATGTAAAAATGAAACAAAACCTTTACCCATGACCAACAATAACAATCATTGTTTTAATGATATATTCAAGCTCCATGACTCCTTTTGGTGCTAATGATTCCGCTGTTTCACAGACCAAACGTTTTAGTACATTGATGTCTTTAAATGTATTATATAGAAATAAAAAATGGGGAAGTCCATGAATCAGCACTCTTTCTCAAAGTCTCATTACTACCTTTTTAAAGGTAGATTTGTTGGAAAAGAGAGTACTTTTCCTTTCATGTTCCCCACTGAATCTCTACCATTTTCTTCTACTCTCTTATCTTTCTGCCCTTTAAGCAAAGGAAAAAATTTGAAAAATGAAAAAAATAATACAGATGTTGATGATATTCCAATATAAAAGATTAGCTCTAAAACATTATGAGTAGTATGAGAAAACAGACCAGATATGACCAAAATACTGTGGATTAATGGACTGCAGTGCAGGGTTCCAAGCAGAACACAGTCCTAGATAGCAGGTCACATCTTTTACTTCCTGGTACTGTCCATCCTGGACAGACCAAGGCTTAGGATTTTGTAGATTTTTTTAGTATGATCAGTGAGAATAGCAACAGATGAAAAGTTTCATGAACCATTTTTGTATCTTCTATGATAACCTTAGAAAAATTCTGCTTGTGGAAGCAGGTTGAACTGTCATTTATCCCCTCTTGTAATAATGTTACTCTGAGACTCATGACCATACACTCTTTCCTGTTTCTTTTTCTTTTCCTTTCTTTCCTGGTCTCTGTCTTCTTTCCTCCCTCCCCTACTTCTTCCCTCCCATCCTTGTATGCATGTGTTACTGCAAATCTCCAATTCAAATGGAGGTGTATATGCCTTTACTTAGCCAATTTTAAAACAGGACTCAAAATGGAAGATGTACTGCTGAATGTGTTTCTGTTTCTTCAGTGCCATACTTTGATAGCTTCCAGTTTGTTCTCTGATATAAATGCAAATTGGGAAAATAATTAAACCTGTTATATTGTTGATGCTGTCAGAGGTTTCTGTAGCTTGCTGCTTAGCATAACTGAGGGATGAGTAATGAAATAAGATGTGGTATATAATTCCACTGTTGCTGTAGATGGTGACAATCTCAGTCCTGATATGTTGATGTTTAAAAGCTATTTAATTGTAAAGAAATGAGTGATGTAGGGACATGATATTGATAAAGCATCTAGCATTTCTCTAACAGGTTCCAGAGTGACCAATCTCTTGCTCATGGGATTATATATATTGTGTAAGGGACTGATACTTTTGATTGCCCTCACTGTGTTTTTCTAGATCCTATGGGAAAAAGAAAGGGATTCCAGAAGTTTGACTCGTTTTGCTTTTAGAATCTGCCTCTACAGGAAAGAAAAATCATTTTAATAAAAATCAAAATAACTTATTGTTCCTTTCCCTCCCCATCTTCTCCACTAAGCCAGCAACTAAAGATATTTAGAAAACAAGTTAATCAAAGTGGGCAGAAGAACTTCACTTTTTAAACTGTGAGGAAATGTCCCTAACTTTAGATTTATTACCTTTCATTTAGGGCAAAAGTACGATGTCCCCAGCACATAATGACCCAATTTTGTCTCACAGCAGCAAGTGTATTGAAAATAAAGTTACTTTGTGAACTTAGAGGAATGTGTTTTGTTACATTGGACTGATATAGTTGCAAAATAACAGGTTTTAGGGCCATACTTGTATTATGAAATTCTCATTCCCTAGGGTTCAGCCTCCTCTTCATACCCTTCGCCAGACTCAGAAGGGGATTAGAAAGCTCTTCTCTTGGCCCTTGTCTTCCCTGTTACTCCTCCCAGCCTTTCTGTAGCTTACAGTCACCCATCCATGGCCCATCAGCAGGGTCACATGAGGATGTGGGACTTTGTTTCTTTTTTTCTTAGTTGTGTGAATTCCAGATTAGGCCTTATGGACACTTGTCCACTGATATATCTCAAGTTTGAGAACAATCCCTGACAATATTGTAGGTGCAATAAATATTAATTGAATAAAAAAATTTAGTGCCAAGAGGGACTTTTTTGATTAAATAGAAATTCCTTCAAGTAGAACTTGAGAAAGGACACTAATTAAATGAAGTCATCTTCACCCAGACCAGGCCCTAAACTTATTGGTTTGCCTAATAGTTCTTCTTGTCATGGCAATATTTCCTAAGATGAGCCTTCTTTAGATAAAAATGAATTCTTATTTAATGGTAGTTGAAAAAGAGTTGCTTTATCATAATTTAACTTGGCTTGGTCTAACTAATAAGACTACCAGAGTCCAGGTCTCCATTTTTGGTGTGATCTTTTTCTTCTTTTAATAAAGTTATTAAATATATGGCAAAACTTTTTCAGTTTCCAATGGAAACACATGATATTCATGTCATAGAGTCAGGCTTGGGAAAATCTGTGAAATCATAGTTTGCTAGTGATATTTTATTATGGCTTTGTGTAGACTGTATCTTCAAAAGATTTTGTGCTTCTCCTTCACCCATGGAAGGCTTTTTATCCTTTCTATGCTTTTATTAGATCTGTTGAATTATATTAACATTTATCTTTTGACTATACAGGGCCAAATATCTTTTTTGTGGCTTATGTAGACTAGGCCGTTGGCTTTTCCTGGCCTTTCTTTTTCCCTGTCTTTTAGTCATTTCATGTTAACATGTCTGCCTAAGTAAATTGGCAAGAAAATAACTAAAAATGAAACTCAAATGGATTGACTTGACAATCTGTCAAGTTCTGATTTAGAGTTTGTAAGAAAGGTAGAGACCACTGACCAAAATAAGATATTTGAATTAGGATTATTTTAAGCCATTTAGACTTGTTGGAGGAAGGAGGCAGATTCAACATAGGACTGAATTTTTATCTTTCTTCTTCTGTTCACGAACGTATGCCTTTGGAGGACACTGGTGACTTCCTCAGTGTTAGGTCAGTGATTTGCCTCATTCACCCTTTAGCAATCCCGTAATTCTGCTGCATCCAGTTTCAATTAATGACTTTTGTTCTGAATAAATACCAGTTGCAAATGATTTTGAATTTGTCCTCTGACTAAAGTGAAACATCTTTTTTTAAACCAAGGCATGTGAATTAGATATCTTCTTATAATCAGAAAAAAAATTTGGTTTTTTCCTGCGTATCAAACGAATGGCCTTAAAGATAGACATTATCTATTTCTTAATCCTGTAGAACTCTGTGTATTTCATGGTAATAAATACTTAGGGATCATTTCTCTATTAGCCTCCAGGAGAGCTCTGTTAAGATTTGCGATTCCTTTTTTCTAGATTTTTTGATTTTGTTTTAACTGCAAGTGGTTGCTTACTGTCCTCAACCATGGTCCTGACAGATATGGTGTTTTTTGTTTTTTTTTTTTTGAGACAGAGTCTCAGTGTGTTGCCTGGGCTAGAGTGCCGTGGCGTCAGCCTAGCTCGCAGCAACCTCAAACTCCTGGGCTCAAGCGATCCTCCTGGCTCAGCCTCCGGAGTAGCTGGGACTACAGGCATGTGCCACCATGCCCAGCTAATTTTTTCTATATATTTTTAGTCTTCTGATTAATTTCTTTCTATTTTTAGTAGAGACGGTCTCGCTCTTGCTCAGGCTGGTCTCGAACTCCTGAGCTCAAACAATCCGCCCGCCTCAGCCTCCCAGAGTGCTAGGATTACAGGCGTGAGCCACCGCGCCCAGCCTGACAGATGTGTTTTGATGTAACCATGATAATACTTTTGAGACTTAGCTAGAGAATCAAAAGCACTGAAATAACATTTGCATCTCATCCTTCAGACAAAATGTATTCCATATAAGTAATCTGGTTAAACACGGACTGTGGGATAAGGAGGGTGTGTTTACTTTATTCTATTTGGATTTCATTTCTGTGACATGAGCCTATTTGTGTTTGGAAGGAAAGATGCCTTCCCTTACATTCTTCATACTGGTAATTTCTTCACACTGAATTAAGAAATTATCATCCCTTCAAACTGCTAATGAATATAGTAATGCTAGAATAAGGGAGGTGGTACTTTATCTCCTTTCCTAAGTCCCATGATTTTGGAATGTTATTAATACAGCCATTTCTGGGAGCCATGGTCTAAAATTAAAAACAAATTGAGGTATTATCAGCCTGGTGAAGGAATTTAAAATTTAAGAAGTTTAAAGAATACTTGAAGGATTTGGGGAGATTTAGCTTAGTAAACAGAGGGAAATACAATTAGTCTATTAGAGCAAGATGTTCTGTGGTTCAAAGGGGTGGAATGAGGCCCACTGAATGAGGCCATAGGGCCACAGATTTGGGTTCCATGTGAGGGAGAAAATTCTCAGAAAGTTGGTTCACCATTGAATGAACTGCCTCAGGTAATAGCCTCTGTCAAGCAGAGGCTAGATAAGAACTTGGGAAAAATGAGGTAGAGAGAATCCAAGCATTGGTTGGGGATTGGACCAGACGACCTATCCACCTAAAATTCTATGTTGCAGTAATTTGCCTCTCATAACATGTTTAATTGAATGTCTGTTGAACCATAGCTAATGATTTTTTTTAAAGGAGCTTTTCTCTTCTTCCTGCTTTCCAGGAAGGAGGTTGGTTACGGATCAGTAGGCCAAGAGCCTGGCTTGCCATTATGCCGTAAGCTGTGATTGCCTTGTCAGTCCATTCACTGATGTCCCATTGAAATCACAAATTTGTTCTTGAAGTAAAAATCCAAAAGGTATTGTCTTAGTAGTTACATGAAATTACTCATTTATCACTTGCCAAACAAAGGCCTTGCTCAGTTTAATGAAGAATGGGTGTCTCTTCAGGATTTCAGGATAGGTCTTTTTAGCAAAGCAAAATCTTCTGTTAAAGATCCTGCAAATAGACCAATATGAAGTTTTGCAGCTCCCATGAGAGATGGGCAGGTGGGTCACTGGCATAAAGCAGTCCTCAAGATCTATTTTAGAAAAGTTTCAAATGACATATGGTTAGCTGGTTTGATTTTCTTGAGAAAACATGAGTTTAAAAGAACTGAGACCAAATTGCTTCATATAGAAAGTAATAAAACATAGGACTTTGATTTGAAAATTAGATAGCAATTTTTGCTAATAGAGCGTATGACACAATGACTTTATTGCAAAATAACTTTTACCCTTGCTAGGCTAATAAATGGCTCTTCACTGGTCTTTTAAAAAAAAGTCATTGGTCTTGAATCAGTGTGGTGAGAAAGAAACATACTTGAACATGGGTGAGACTTTGACTCTTGGATAAGAGATCAGAGCACAAAGGCTAGCCACCACTTCTTTGATTTCCTGAGGTATGCGTCAAAATCTTACTTTCCCACTAATTTGAAGTAGAATTTTTGGAGATACTGTGTTCTAGTTCCTGATGGACTCTTTGGTGAATGGTGACTTTGACACTTCAGAGAGTGATGTACAGAAGGGGGAACACTAGTTTAGGTGTGAGGAGTCCTAGTATGCCACAAATTAGCTGTGACTTCAGGCAAAACACAATTATCTTGAGTACCAATTTTCTCATCTCTGAGATAGACCTGTCAGGATTATTGTGACAATTAGATGAGATAAATTCAAAGTACGATATGCACTCAAATATTAGTTCTTTTCTCTTTAATTAAGAGCAGACTTTGGATGGTCTGATACAAGTATAAATCCTTAAGGGACAAAACAAAGAAACCTTCCTGGCTTCGAAGAACTCCATTTCTGAAAGAGTGCCTTAAAAGGAAGTCACTTATTTAATCCATCCTTTTGCCTTTGGACTTTATGGTCTTTGTCACTCTTCCATTTCTTTACGTATGTCAGGAAAGGTATTTTTCTCTCTCTCCCAATAGGCAATTCCAGGATTGTAAACTCCTTATTATCAGGAAATTTAATCTTAGAACTGAAATACCTCACAGTGCAATTTAAGCTTCTTTCTTTTTGATCCCATTCTGCATGGGAAGAAAAATGGTTTGATCCCTATCTTCTTTTTAAGGGGCTACATTTGCCATTGCCCTTTTGCCTAATTAAAAAAAAAAGGTCAGAAAACTCATTAAGGTGATAATCATTCCCTTGGTGAAAGTCAGAATAAGTATTTATTAACTCTTCACTTCTTATTGGTATCAGACTTAGACCATAATCTTACTGGTGATTAACTCTTCAATTATGTATTTTTTTCTTTAATTATAACACATAATTGATAACAATGTGCTTCTAAAGAATTATTCTGGTTGTGTGGCTCTTGTTTCCTTTCATTGGTAAAAACGGTGTCATGAATCCCAGTTTTGTGGTCTGCTTTTAGAATTTAATTTCATATATAACATTACTTGATGAACATAATTACCAACACCCAAAAGGGTTTCTTTTCCTTTCTATGTGTGCACTAAGTACTGAAATAAAATTTGGAGTACCAAATACCTAATAGGGCAAACATTCATATACAGAACAAAAGATAAGAATCTGGTCTGTTCGGATAATTTGTCACTAGTTGGCTGAATGGTGCACAGCTTTTGTTTAAGGTTACACAGTATGCCTGGATTAAGTAACAATAGTAAAACTTGACAAGCCTTCTGAAAAACAGCTGCTAAACATAGTGCTTTCTGGAATGTAATCATTAAGAATAAATATTCTCTTGTTCTATACAATTGCAGAGTGCAAGTGGAACTTTCTTGTAGACTATGCGACAATGAATGTCAATTGATTTATTTTTAAAAATGTTTTTAAATCCTTTTATCCCTTTAAGGCCTATTGAGGCTTTCATGTCCCTGTTACAGAAAATTTCAAATGACTGGAATGCTAGCTTCTAATTTCTACTCACTGAAGTGTCTTCTAGACATACCAGATGGTTGGAGCTCCTTTGATAGTATATAAGGGAGCTACATAAATATATTTGGATTAGCACAGAGTAAAATTGCTGTTTTTCAACAAAAAAAAAAAAACCTCTGTTCAAAATTTCAGATAAAACAGTGGTTAGAAGAGATTTTTGATGAAGGAAAAAGTATGCCCCATATATACTGTTGCACACACTTTAATGCATGACTTTTAGTATAGGGATGAAATAAAATGCAAAATATATAATTCTGGAGATCTCAGCAGCTAGTTAAAATATTTAGAGAAGCTGCTTTATGAAGACTTAGAGAATCCTTGATTCCCTCCTCCCTTTCCTATCTCTCCATTAAAACACATACACATAGGTTTAACAAACAGGTTAATCATTGAGTTTTATGAACTCAATTCTTAATATTTGGCTATTGGTTTTAAGCATAGGATCTCAGTAAAATTTGTATACATCAATATATATAAAATCTAACCAACTTCAATACAAGAATAGTATTTGATTTTAAATGTTAATATGCAACTATTAATAGTATACTGCATCATATTTTGTGTTCATACATTGATTTTTTTTCTTAACAAAAAACATGTTAGAAATATAAGCCACTGATGACCTGAGTGCAATTTGCTGAAAACATTTTGTAGAAAGGTGACTGTATGAAAAATTCAATCAACATTTTAAAAGAGGGGTAGGAGGGAATAAAAAAACTGAACAAAATATTTTTGAACGAAGTTGCATCTCTTTGCAAAATTAAGATATAATTTATACGCCATACAATTTACCCTTTTAAAGTGTAAAATTCAGTGTTTTAAATTATATTCACTAAGTTGTGCAACATCACCATTATCTAACTTCAGAACATTTCATCATCCCCAAAAGAAGCCTTGTACCATTAGCAGTCAGTCACTCCTCCTCCTTCCTCCAGCATCTGGCAACCACTAATCTATTCCTGTCTCTGTGGATTAGCCACTACTGGACATTTCATGTGACTATAATCATACAATATATGGCATTTTGTGTTTGGCTTCTCTTACAAAACATAATGTTTTCAAGGCTCATCCATGTTGTAACATGAATATATTCTTTTCATAGTTAAATAATATTCCATTGTATGTATCCATCACATTTTATTTGTTCATTCATCAGCTGATGTACATTTGGGTTGTTTCCAATTTTAGACTATTATAAATAATGCTGCTATAAACATTTATATGAAATTCTTTTGTGGGGTGTATGTTTTTACATCTCTCTTAAAAGCTGTTAGTTTAACAAGTCAAGTAATTTGTGTTTAAGTAGAAGCTCTTACAATCCTATTTGGAGAATGCAACTTATGATCTTAGTTCAAATGATAAATTAGGAGACCCTGAATAAAAGCTAACTCTTCAATACAACCATAATAATTTTTCTATGAGCCTGTCATTTAAATTTGATAATTTTATGAAGGCTGCTTCAGTCTTGTAGAAATTGAATTGTCATCACATAGAGAATTTCTAAAGTCCTCTGCATTGTTTCAAAGGACAGCTACAAATCATACTGGAGAGTAGTATTCATTCAATCTTTTAGGATTTAATGAAGAAGCATTTTTAATATACAATTTCTTTTATATATTGACTGTCTTTTAAAGTTTGGACTTTCCTCCTTGAAAAGAGTTTGTCAAATCGCCAAGCCACCTGACTGTCCATTGTAGCTTAAGTTTTTACTAAGCATAATTCATACTAAGAGTAAAAGAAAAAGAATGTATTTTGTGTGCAAAGGATGAATGTATTAAAAAATCTTTTTATTTGTAAGAATTTTTTTAAAAAGCTGAATGGAAATTGCTTTCCCATGTACTTGTATATAAATAAACATTTCCTGTTGTCCACATTTGGAGTCATATGCCAAAGTGTATGTAAAAAGCAAATAAGCTTTAAGTATGCTAATGCCCTTGAGTATGATGTGGAATGTGCCCTGGATCTGGGGCATCTGGAGACCTGAGTTTGAGTGTTGATTCTCTAACTGGCTAAACTTGGACAAACACCTAATATTTTGTACCATAGTTTTCTCTTCTGTAAAATAAGGGGCTAGATTAGATCACCTTTAAGTCCTCCACCAATGATAATAGTAACACTACTCTGCTATATTCAGGATGTGAACATTATAAGCAAATTATTTTTATTGGTGAGAAATATGCTTTATCCTATGATTTATATTGAAAGCATTATTACACTTAGGACCAGGAATCATAAATCCTAGTCCCAGTTCTGACAGTGATAAACCATAAATTCTAGATCCAGTCAGTGTGACTTTGGGTTAATCATTTCATTTCAAGCCTTATTTTTCCCAACTACAAATATGGACACTAGATTACATATCTTCAAGGTACCTTCCAGATAAAAACACATTATATGGTTCTATATTCTTTAGAGAGAACACTTAAGATATTATCCTTCATAATTAGGAATGAGACTACTTATCACTAGTAAGACATTCATCCATTCACCCATTCATTTATTCACCATTTATTGAAAATATAGGGTAGGCACAGGAATCTGCCTTTTAGGTGCCCTACACCTCCACTGCAGGAGTCATGGACTTGCACCTTTTCTTAAAATTCATCCACCCCAATCCTTGCTTCTCACCCCCTTCTTTGGGCCATGCATTTGAGAGGTGAATGTCTTGGATTAAGAGTACAGTTGGTCACGTAGCAAGGTGGAATTAACAGGATAACAAAGGGATTGAACCTATGACCTTGGGATCTCTAGCATTGTGTTCTTTAGTTAATTGAACATAGGCAATCTCTAACCTTATCTGTCATTATCATTAAGCATTTGCAAAGTATTGGGCTTTGAAAAATCATTTGATATAATTTTATGTTACTGTCCAATGACAGCTTCTCTGCAGTTGATATGAGATTCTTAATTTTACCATTTTAGCACCTTTATTAAAAGGATGTGCTTGCAGAAATTTTTCTGAATTTGCATATGTTATGCTTTTTAAGTGTTCTATTATTAATATTAGTTTGAACCACATGAAATTGCTGTTCTTATAGGTCAAAAAGCAGTCAGATATTGGCAATTTCATATGATCCTTATATGATCTAGTAAGTCATAAGCAGCAAAGACTAGCAGGCAAATACCACTAGCTGAAGAAAATATTTTAAGTTTTTCTATTTTGTTTTGTTTTTGCCACTAAGGGAATTTGGACAAGTTAGTTCACCCTGTACGTTGGTTTTTCCATTAGTTAATGGGGACAAATTGCAAACTTGCACAGAAGCGAAAAGTGTTCATTCATATATAAAGCATTACAGATCACTGGAAGAAAGGTATAAGTATAGTTTATTCACAAAATATCTAAATGTTCAAATCATTGTGCTTCTCATTTGGGCAGTGTAATACTTCAAATACATAATTTTTTGGCAAATTGGAAATCAGTGTTTTGAAAAACCTTTAGGATCACTATCATTAATTGGCAATTATTCCATGTCTGCTAACTGGTGGACTACACCTGACATATACCATCTACATAACCCAAAACACATCTGCAACTGAGACATGAAACCTGCAGCTATATTTAAACCACAATCACATGGGTGTGCTTTTGGCCAGGTGCTCACATCTGAATATTTCAAGATCTGTAGTACATTTCAAGAACTGAAATAGCTTACTTCGATTACTTACAAGAAACCATGTTAGTAATATCAAACATCTATATTTTCAGGCCTTGTATTTTCACATGTAGATCAAAATAAGGTTGAAGAAAGTCTTTGATCTTAGAGATGTACCCATAAGACCTAACAACTGTATGAGGCCTAACATTCTACAAAGTTTATTGATGTGCATATTTATACTTAATCTCCCTTGTAGTCCTCTGAAGTACTTTCAGCAGCTGGAGTAGAAAGTGCACAGATTTTGAGGGAAGGCAAATATGAAAACCCTGCTTTGAACATGGAAATATTCTGGGCAAAGGGATGAAGAGTGCAAAGGCTTTAGGCCAAATTACCTGTATTAACTTGGGCAATTTGATCTCTTTTTACCTCAGCTTCCTCATTTACAAAATAAGGATCTCAAGGCTTGTCTCTATTTATTTGTCAGACAGATACTATGTGCCAGGTAGTGTTCTAGTCACTGGAACTATAGCAGTGAACAAAATTTAAAAAAGTGCTTTCGTGGAATTTACATCATAGCATGGGAGGGGTAGAAAATAAAGAAATGTATTGTATGTCAAGTGGTGATAATTACTATGGATAAAATAAACCAGGGCAAGGGAAAGAGGTCACAATGGTGAAATGTTGCTGTAATATTTTATGTAGGGCAGTCAAGGGGAGGCTTCGCTGATAATGTGTCACTTGAATATAGACCTGACAGAAGTAAGGGAGGGAGATGTGCAAATCTTGGGGAAAAGAATTCTAGGCAGAGAGAACATTAAGTGTAAAAGCTTTATGGCAGAAGAATTCCTGACACTCCAGGACTATCAAGGATTCCAGCATGGCTAAAACAAAATCAATGTCTAATGAGCAAAGGGCAGATGAGGTTTGAAGGAGGTAGTGGCATAGATCGTAGCACCTTAGATGCTATTGAAAGGACCTTGGTTTTTACTTAGAGTGAGATGGCAGTCCTTGGAGGGTTCTGAGTGGAAGAGTGATGTGACTTAACGGGATCACTCTATTGTCCTGTGAGCATAGATTACAAAGGGGCTATGGGAGAAGAAACGAGACCATCTAGGGAGACAACTGTTATAATCCAGGTGGGAGAAGGTGACTTTGCCATAAGAGAAGATGTGGATATTGTGGGAAGTGCTCATGAATCTGGCTATGTCTTTAACTTGTTATAGAAAATGTCAAACATAGATAAAAGTAGCATAGTACAATGAACCTCCATGTACGCGTAAACCAGCTGCAACAATTACCAACTCATGGTCAATCTCGTTTATCTATGTTCCTGCCCATTTTCTCCATTCTGTATTATTTTGAAGCAAGGCCCATACATCATATAATTTCATCAGAAATATTTTAATATGTATCATTAAAAGAGTTTTTAAAATAAGCACAATATCACATCTAAAAAGTTTTAAATAATTCTTTAATATCCTCAAACATAGATTCTGTATATTTTAAAGATAGAGCCTATAGGTCTTATTCCTGGTTGAGATGTAGAGAAAGAGGAGTCACGGATAACTGTGAAGTTTTTGGCTTAAACAACTGGTGCTGTTGTATTGACATTTACTCGCATGGAGAACACTGTGGGAAGAGCAGATTTTGGTGGGTGGAGTGAACCAGGAATTTGGTTTAGGACCTATTGAGTTTGTGATGTTTACTGAGTTTCCAAATAGAGATGCTGAATTGGAAGTTGGACATATGTGTCTGAAATTTCAGAACAGATCAGCCTGGAAACAGAAGTTTGGGAATTGATAGCATACAGATAGCATTAAAACACAGATAGCATATAGAAAGTCACGGAACATCAAAGTGAGTGTAAGTGGAGAAGAGGTCTTGACGACTGAACTCTGGGGCACTCCAATATTCAGTCAGCAAGGGAGACAGAAGAAATGGCCAGTGAAATAGGAAGAAAACTAAGAGAATGTTCTGAAAGCCTAGTGAAAAAAAGTATTTCAAGGAGGCTGTGATCAACTGGGTCAAATGCTGCTAATCTATTCAGAAGGATGAGGGCAAAGAGATGATCATGAATTTATCAACATGAAGATCATTGGTGACCCTGGAAGAGCTATTTTAGTGGAGTAATGGAGATAAAAGAATGCCTTGTGAAAGTTCAGGAGAATTGGAAGACAGGAAATGGAGACAGTGATTATAGAATAAACTCTTTAAAAGTTTTTCCAGATAACAGGTGTTACAAGGAATGTGAGGCCAAAAGTTTTGTTTTTAAAGCAAGATATATTAGTGGGGACAGGAATAATTATGGAATGATTCATGCTACAGGAAAGAGGAAGACAGTATCTGGAGTGGTATCTTCAAGTATACCAGAGGAAGGATTGACTTTAAGTGTCACTTAAGACACTTTGTATACATTAGCAGAAGGGAACTCAGGGTCTATGAGCACCAGGTGTAGTGAGTTTGTGAGGAAGTGAGATGATATATATGGGTACCTGACATATAGAAGGCATACAACAAATGTTAGTTCTGTTTTCTTTGGCCTTTTTCCCCTAAGATAATGCTAAGAATTTGGAGCCACAGACAGCTGTTTTATGAATCAGTGCGTCATTAAGAGCAGAATTATTTGGCTTTAGAAAATTGTGCAAGGCAAAAACATGTGGTGAAGTACTGAGATATGTGGCATGTTGGTTAGGATTATCTGGCTATATATATTTTAAAAAACCCAAGAAAATGAAACAGGGGTTTCTTTTTGTCAAGTGAAACTAGTTTAGAGGTTGGTAGCCTGGACTAGCACTGTGGTTTCCTGGTGTCGTCAGTGACCTGGGCGCTCTCTCACTCTGGTCTCTATTTTCAAGATCACCTTAGAAGCCATGATGGCAGCGAGAGCCCTAAGTCATCCTGTCCTAGTCTCAGCAGCAAGAAGGAAGAAGGGCCTGGCCTGTTCATTTTAGGGAGACTTCTTAGAAGTTCCAGGCAACATTTCTATTTCTATCTTTCTGACCAGAATTTGGCCTGCAAGGGAGCATGGGAAATGTATTCTTTCAACAGGAAATATTGCTACTCTGAATGAAACAGGGGTTTCGTTACAAAAAAGGAAGCAGAGAATGGATATTAGAGTAGGCAGTTAGCAAGTTTGGCCTTAACATTTGTGGGAAGAGCATGGTTTTATAGACAAAAAACTGTTTGAACGCTAGCTCTACCATTTACTGATTGTGACCTTGAACAAGTTATTTTACCTCTGTGCCTCAGTTTTTTCTTCTGTAAAATTGAGCTAACACCACCTACTACATAATGTTATTCTGAGGATTATATGAAATAATACAGGTAAAGTGTCATAGTGTCAAGCATATAATAGGCATACAATAAATGCTAAGTAATACTATATAAATGAAATAAATTAGTTAGCAGGCCCTTGAGAGATGGTGTCTAGTTAATCAGGCTGACTGGCTACCCAGAGTTACAGGTTTAGTATCAGAGTCACCCTACCCACTTCCCCTGTGTCATATAAGAAAGAAATACCCCAAGAACAAGAAAGAAGAGGTATAACATATTGTCAATGGCATTTATTGACTCCAATTAACTTAATCATGTCTGGTCAGCTTGCTCAAATTAATATTTATTCAGATGCTTTCAATCAATCTTTCTTCATCTGTTAGCAGCCAAACTGTCCTGAGTCACGTAATCTGTCTAAGGCCTGCTGAAATATAGCTATATTGCCAAACATACCTTAAGTTTAGATCTTCAAAAAGTGGTAAATGCTTCTCCAGCCACTGCTGATTTTGGGGCCTCTGTTTTAGCCATCTTGCATAATATCTATTTTCATGATTCTTTTGGTTGGCTGAATTTGCAATTATTGGAGTCATAATAGCCAGAATATATAGCAACTGGGTTTGATTACACGTGTTTTTGCATCTACCAACCTGGCCTCGAGCCCTTGCAATTACTTACATAAAATGAAAGGCTGCTGGTCAGCCTTGGGTTTTGCAATGTCATTAATTAACATTTCTCACTCAAAGCAGGTAAGGGATAGACAAACATTTGACTCTTGGCAGAGCTGATGCCTCTAGTTAGTCAGCAGAAAATGCTTTAGCCTGTGAAGGAACTGTGAGACAGGGAGATGGGCCAAATGGTCATGCACTTTAGCTTGGCACCTAAAGGGAACTGCAGGAAACAGACTGGATTCTATTAGAAGAAAGGTGAGATTTTTACAGGTGAATTCATTTTCCTTCTTGGAGGCAATTCTCCAATCACATCACAAATTACTTTAGGTTGAAAAGCAAGTGATGCATCAGAGAAAAACAGTACAGAATACTTAACCTATGTTTGATCTTAAGTTATTCAAGTAGTTGCAGCCATTGGTCAACAAAAAGGAAGGTGTTTTACAGAGAAATGCCTAGCTTGAGAGTGGGGAGCATGTGTGGCATATCCCCTAAGCCTCATGGGAGGCAGTGCAGTACACTGGAAAAGTCAAGAGCTTTAGTTCTGCCACTTTTTAGTGATGTGGCCCTGAGTGAGTTACTTGACTTCTGTAAATTCAGTTTACAGAGTTTAGAGGGACGATATTTTCCTCCATCCTCCTAGGTTACTTGTAAGGAATAAATGACAAAGTATGTAAAACACCTAAGAGATGGCTCAGAGGGGGATGTTCCACATGTCAGCGATTTTTGCTCCCCTCAGTACAATGCACATATATTCCTTTAACATCTTTAATATAAACTGAAACATGAACACATAAAAAATGTATATCTTAATGATTATAAGATAAACACCCTTACACTTGGGTCAAGAAATAGAACTTTGCCAGCCAGCCCAGAATCTCTTCTTTCCTTATCAAAGTAATTGCTATTTTGACTTTCATAGTAATTAAGGAAGTGATGCACCCAAGTTGCATCTCAAGTCACTAAAGTTTTAATCTTGGCCATTAAAAAAATTTCATGTACATTTTAAGTGGTCTTAGTATTTAGGTTCCTCCTCCATCCTTTTCTTCTCCTTACAATAATTATGTTGATGAACATCATGTTGTTCACCATGTTGATGAACATGGGATGTTTGATCTGAAGTTTCTCAGTTTGGATTTTGCTGATTTTATTTTTATGGCACAGGTCTGTATGTTCTGTCAGTTGCATATTTTGCAAATTGACAGCTGGATTCAAAGGAATGATAGACTCAGGTTCAATCATTTTGTCAAGATTATAGGAAGTGGTATATTATTCCATCAGGAAGCATATAATATCTTCTTATCTCTCTTTGAAGTGTTAGCAGCCATTAATGCTTAACGAGTACATACATTATTTGTTGGGGGTTGCAAAATGGTGATATTCCATTTCAATAATTTAATAAATGCATTGAAACATTTTAATAAAGATAACTGCCCTTAATCTATATGATTATTCAATTCAATATTTTATATAAGAAAAGCAAGATAAATTTTAAATTTTTCCATGTTTTTTTTAACCAGTTAATGCATTGGTTCTCTGTTATTATCTGAAGCTGACTAGTTTTTAACATTATCATAAACTCATGAAATATATATTTATAAAAATACTATATAGCCTGATCTCTAATTTTTTCATCTTTTTTTGTATATCCTCCCAGCAGTACTCTATGCATATAAAATCCTTTATGCATGATGATGGGTATTTGTTTTACTATTGCAAACAATGCTTTATGGAATATCTTTCATACTTCCTCGTAGGAGTATATTTGTGGGATAAATTCCCAAGTGCAATCTAGAACTCAATAAACAATTTGCTGAATACTTTTAATGATAATATAATCTAACACAGGGCCTACCATATACATATGTCCTCAAAAAATGAATGGTATTGACTCTAATGATCAGCAGCTAAAAGGAAAATCTGGTTGGCCACAATACCACATAAAATTATGGTACCAATGGATAACAAGTCATGTAATAGAATAGATATGACTTTAAGAATTGATAATTATCATAGAAAATTGAGAAAAATAAATAATGCTGATGTAGAAATCCATGTATCTCACATTTCTCCTCTAGATAAATTTAGGAATCTATGTTTCATGTATTCCTTGGTAAACACTTGAAAATTACCTCCTCATCCCCAGCAGTTTACATCTATTTTACTCATTAAATGGTAACAATCTCTTAATAAACTGAAGCTGGAATAGCTTTTTAAATTTATATGTGTGTTTATATACATACACACACACACATAAATTTACTTCACCACTTCCTTTCAAAAATAATCTAAGGCATTTTATAATAAAACATATACCATATGTTAATTTACTAAAAATAGAAATGAAATTTAGATCAATTAAAAGGAGGGGAAAACTTATAAAGCTTAATACAATGGCTATCATTGAGCATTATATTTGGCTTGGAGTTCCTTGCAAAAAAAAGGGTAAATATTCACAAGTGGAGTTCTCATTATTAGAATATAATTAAGTATATCAGTTTTAATGGGAGACAGTTTTTAATTCCCTCCCCAGCATTGAGTTCTAAACAAGACATTTTATGGGATCTTATGTAGAAGATCCAGATTAGTAGCTTCAACATCAACTTTAAAGAACAATTTTACAGAGCAAACTAGATAATCTTTATAGTGCTCATCAGCTATCTTTCCAACCTCAGGTTTCTACAGTATCTTTTATTCAATTTTTCTATCATCAGTGCTACGTACATAGAAAACACCTGTTGTTTGTTGTATGAATTCTTGAATTCAAAGAGATGTTGCCAATCTCTATTTAACATTTAATAACAAAGGAGGCAGAATGGGGTAATAGAAAAAACCCTGGATTAAGGGTAAGTATGCCTCACTTACTAACCCCAACCTTATGCTATATGGATGTGACCTTTGTCAAGACTTTAATCATCCGTGGGTTTTTTTCCCTTATCTGAGATTTAGAGAAGTGATTTTAACACCGGTCACACATTAGAATCACCTGGAGAGTTTTTAAAAACCATTGGCCAGGTGCGGCGGCTCACGCCTGTAATCCTAGCACTCTGGGAGGCCGAGGCGGGCGGATTGTTTGAGCTCAGGAGTTCGAGACCAGCCTGAGCAAGAGCGAGACTCCATCTCTACTAAAAATAGAAAGAAATTAATTGGACAACTAAAAATATATAGAAAAAATTAGCCGGGCATTGTGGCGCATGTCTGTGGTCCCAGCTACTCGGGAGGCTGAGGCAGGAGGATCGCTTGAGCCCAGGAGTTTGAGGTTGCTGTGAGCTAGGCTGATGCCACGGCACTCTAGCCTGGGCAACGCAGTGAGACTCTGTCTCAAAAAACAAAAAAAAACAAAAAAAACAAAACTATTGCTATCTGGGATCTCTCCCTATAAATTCTGAAATATCTGGTTTGGAATAGGACCCAGGCATCACTGTGTTTTAAAAAGGTTTCTAAGTGATTTAAATTGAGCAGCCTGTGGACGAGAACCACTAGTTTAAATGATTTCCAAGGTCACCTCCAGTTCTAAAATGCTAAGAACTGATGATGTTCAATATTGAGAAATTTAATGATTGTTTAAATAGGCTAACAAGGAAGTTGCAACTTTGCGATGGGTTTTTAAAAATCATCTAAAAAGAGTAAAATTTCTGGGATGTTTATTACTTATACTAATAATTCATCAAAGGTCATACATTGTGTTATATTCACAAATGATTTGGCCATAAAAGATGAATGAATGGCTCGGGAAACAATCTTAGCCCAGATTTCATTGTCTCGAGGTGCATGGGGGGCAGAAGATAATGCCCAAATGCTTTTTTGGCATCTGTTGAAATAATTATATGATTTTTTTTCCTGGTTCTGTTAATGTGATGTATCATGTTTATTGATTTGCATATGTTGCATCCCTGGGATGAATTCCACTTGGTCATGGTAAATGATATTTTTAATGTGTTGTTGAATTTGATTTGCTAATATTTTGCTGAGAATTTTTGCATCTATGTTCATCAGTGATATTGACCTGGAGTTTTCTTTTTTTTGTTGTGTCTTTGGTTTTGGTATTAGGGCAATGCTGATCTTGTAGACTGAGTTTAGAAGTATTCCTACTGGCTGAAGCAATATTGCTTTTACAAGACAGTAGAAGATTGAGCCGCCAGAATATTGTTGACTCTCATATTCATTTAGGTGACTCTCACAAGAGAAGTTCTGGGTTTTGGGCTACCCAGGGTCACCAGTGACCCTTGGGGTTGACTTGCGTATGTAGGCCTGTACATTGGCTCTCACTGGTCTGTGAGGGTAGTGACAGCTGTTACTTACCTTGTATGTCTCCTGCCACTGACACCAGGGAGGTCACCCTAACTCCTCTGCAGGTTATATACCTTTTCTCAAGCCATATCTGTCTCCTTTGAGCCCTTTTACGACTTTTGGTTGACAATTCCAACAGGCGCTTCCAATCAATGTCCTCTCTTGCGTCTGTTAGTGACATTGTGCTCTTCCTTTAAGCCATGCTGATGGAGGAATGGACATTTCTTGTACAAGTGAAAACACTCTTCTTGCTCCACCCATGGACCCCTTGTCTATCCTTTCTGGGTTTGGCCAACATTGAAAGAGATCACAGTCTAGGAATGTAGAAATTGCAGCCAAAAAAATTCAAGAAAGGACATGGTTGGAAAGTGTGTTCAATGTTTATACTACAAAAGTTCAAATGGTAAATATAATATGATCAGAAAATGAATTATTATTCATTTTTCTGCATACTCTAGGTATGGCTTACTTTTTGGTAGTCATCAGTGAAGCATAGTAACAACCTTTGAGAGTCATTGGAAGATAGTATTCACAGTGTCACAATGGACACAGCATCATGAATAGTGATGTAACCAGCATTAAATAAATGGTAGGGAACTGCAGAGGCAAGATCTATACAGTTCAACACAAACAGGTTCTGAAGAGTCCAGACACTCTGAATACTAACAGCATTGCTACTCTTTTATCACATGGGAGATATGAAATTAGCCAGAATGGCACATTTGAAAAAAGAACAGAGACTATTTTCTCATCCTGAAGAATTTTTGCATGCACTGATTGGACTACAAATATGCTCTTGCTTCCCTACTCATTATTCTAAACCTTCATTGATAATCCACTCTACCTTATATGGGCCCATGAATTTGTAATACATTTTTAAATAAAATTGTTTCTATAGATGAGAACCCTGCAAAAAGTATTTGCCCTGTGGGCAGCCCTAATCAAAAAAGAACAGAATCTAGAAGAAACCAAAAACCATGAGGGTAGTATCTTAGAAATGGAGGAAGTGCAAATAGAGCAGATAAAATAATAAATCCATTGGATTTGAGGGTAGAAAACCATTGACACTATAGTCACCGGAGGTGGGGGAGAGAGAACAGATTGCATCAGGTTGAATAGTGAACAGTGTGAAAATTGACAATGACTATATTTTAAAGGAGACTGGCTACAAACAAAGGGTATTATATGGAGTATAAAAAAGAATAATAGGGGTGCAATTGACTACAAATTTTTGAAAAATTAAAAGTTCTGGAGTCTGTAGTGATAGAGGGAAAAGGAAACTCATCCACCACCTCTGGTAAGTGACTATAATACTCTCTTTTCTTTTTTTTTTTTTTTTTTGAGACAGTCTCACTTGGTCAACCTGGGTACAGTGCAGTGGTGTCATACTAGCTCAATGCAACCTCAAACTCTTGGCCTTAAGCAATCCTCCTGCCTCAGCCTCCTGAGTAGCTGGGACTACAGGCACGCACCATGACACCTGGCTAATTTTTCTAGTTTAAGTAGAGATGGGGTTTCACTCTTGCTCAGGGTGGTCTCGAACTCCTGAGCTCAAAGAATCCACCCGTCTCAGCAGAGTGCTAGGATTACAGACACGAGCCACCCCACCCAGCCTCGATCAAAAATTTTGAAAAGGGCTATGTAATACAAAAATTGCATAGCATCAAAATGTGTTAAGCCATAAACTTGTTTCCTGTATACTCTAGAAATACAAGAGGTCTACAAAAAGTTCATGCAAAATGCATATTAGCAAAAAAATTATGCATGAAGTTCAAAATTTTTTTGTACCAAAATACTCTCATACTAACTCGTTATAACATGTCTGAACAGGATCCTGTTTGAGGCACTAAGAAGGATGAAACATCAGTATGAAAAGTGCCCATATCAGAGCAACCATGAATTCTGCCAAAATTGAAGCAAGGAAAAACATTAAATTTATGGTGAAGCTTGGGTGAAAGAATGGCGAAATCATTGATGCTTTACAAAAAGTTTGTGGGGACAGTGCCCCAAAAGAAATTAGCAGTTTACAAATAGATAACTTGTTTTAAGAAGAGATAAGACAATGTAGAAGACAAAGCCTGCAGCAGCAAACCATCCATATCAATTTGCAAGGAAAAATTAATCTTGTTTGTGCTCTAATTGAAGAAAACTGATGATTAATAGCAGAAACAATAGCCAACACCATAAACATCTCCATTGGTTCAGCTTACACAATTCTGACTGAAAAATTATAGTTGAGGAAACTTTCCACTCAATGGGTGCCAAAACTGTTGCGCCCAAATCAGCTGCAGACAAAAGGGGAGCTTTCGATGAAAATTTTAAAGTAAGTGGGATCAAGATCCTGAAGAATTTCTTCAAAGAATTGTAACAGGAGATGAAATATGGCTTTCCCAGTACAATCCTGAAAATAGAGCACAGTCAAAGCAATGGCTCCCAAGAGGGGAAGTGGTCCATTCAAAGTAAAGGCAGACTGATTAAGAGCAAAGGTCATGGCAACGGTTTTTTGGGATGCTCAAGGCAATTTGTAAGAAAAATAGGTAAGAGCTTGTTGACTTTCTGAAGGGCCAAAGAATGAGAACATCTTATTATGAGAATGTTTTAAGAAAATTAGCCAAAGCTGTAGCAGAAAAATGCCCAGGAAGTCTTTACCAGAGAGTCCTTCTCCACCACAACAATGCTTCTGCTCATTCCTCTCATCAAACAAGGGCAATTTTGTGAGAGTTTCAATGGGAAATCATTAAGCATCCTGATTTAACTCCTTCTGTCTTCATTTTGTTTTCTAATCTTAAAAAATAGTTAATAGCGACACATTTTTCTTCAGTTAATAATGTAAAAAAGATTGCATTGACATGGTTAAATTTCAAGAACCTCAGTTCTTTGGGGATGCACTAAATGGCTGGTACTATGTCTTTAAAAAGCATCTTGAACGTGATAGAGCTTATGGTGAGAAATAAAGTTTATATTTTTTATTTTTATCTTTTAATTCCATTTTTTCATGAATAAGTCCCCTCATATTTGTGTATGTACCTATGCTTTATAAAAATTTAGGTCTAAATTAAAGATGTGGGCTGGGCGCGGTGGCTCATGCCTGTAATCCTAGCACTCTGGGAGGCCAAGGCGGGTGGATTATTTGAGCTCAGGAGTTTGAGATCAGCCTGAACAAGACCAAGACCCCGTCTCTACTAAAAATAGAATGAAATTAGCCGGACAACTAAAAAAATATATATAGAGAAAAAATTAGCCGAGTACGGTGGTACATGCCTGTAGTTCCAGCTACTTGGGAGGCTGAGGCAGAAGGATAGCATGAGCCCAGGAGTTTGAGGTTGCTGTGATCTAGGCTGATGCCATGGCACTCCAGCCCGGGCAACAGAGTGAGACTCTGTCTCAAAAAAAAAAAAAAGATATGGTGTGACTCACATGTTAAATAAACCTGATGAAAAGTTAATGGCCATAAAACAATAACAACTCATTGTTACAGTGCCCCATATAGGTGTTAACTCTTTATATAACCAAATCTGGCCCCTTGAAATGTCATCAATTTTTGATAGATTTTAAGAGAATTCTTTCTGCTTTCTGTAGAAACTGAACTTGTATATATGTTCTTGATGACTCAAGACCATTATTGTAGGCTTGAGTTATCACAGTAGGCTAGACTATATTGCCATCTCTAGAGGCCTTGGAAAAAATGGGTAAGAGCAAGGATTCTGGGGTAAGAGCAAGGATTCTGGGGCAATATTACCAGGTTTAAGATTTAGCCCTCCCACTCACGCAGTCATATAACCTGGACAAGTTACTTGCATACTGTGCCTTGGTGTCCTCATCCACAAAACAAGAATAATAATAATAATACCTCCCTAAGTTCTTGTAAGGATGAAATGGGTTCATCCATATAAAAAGGCTTAGAAGAGTGTCCAGTAAATGTAAGTTACTATTATCATTATTCTTGAAGAGTTTACTTGTTCACAAAATAATCCTACACTTTTTCTTTTGATTTTGCATTTGTTCAATACACATTCACTTTCTTTCTGCTCTTTGAATTTGGGGATGTTGAAGTCACATCTAGGGCATCAAGGTGGAATGACCATTGGCCAACCATTTAGAGCAGGATGGGGCAGACAGGGAGAGGAATATCATCTACATCATCAGCACTGGGCCTGCCACTGGGGGCAATAAGCACGCTCAGCCAGTGGAGGGTGCGGACAGCAGAGGTGGGGATGGTGAAGAATGTAGGGTCAAGACTTGGCCGCCCCCTCAGTTCTTCAGCTGTGGTCTGGGCAGCCAGCAACAGGGTTTCCTAACATGAGGACAAACGAATAGAGGGGGCTTGGATTAGGGACACTTAGTAGCTTAGCAGACAGAAAGTTGATGTTGGAAACATCCTTCAGCAGGTGAAATAGCCCTACTGACTAAGCAGGAATTCATGTGCAGTGGCTAATTCCTGAAAAGGGCAGGACTCCAACACAAGAGAGATTTAGACATCGGTTATCAATAACACCTTGAAAACAGGGACCTAGGTTGAAGCCCTGTTAGATGGATGAGGAAAATTGGAGGAGTGGGCTCAGAAAGAGAGGATCCCCAGTCGTTAAAACTTCAGGGTCAGATTCACAGCAAAGATAACTTAATGCTGAGCTTCAGAAAGTGATTCTTCAAGTGAGTGAGTTTCTATTGACCTAGGAATTGGAAATAAAGATGAACCCGTAGAGGAAGATCAGTGGCCCAGGGTTTTGTGTGGTGGGGAATCGAGTATGAAATAGAGAAGAAAGATGCCAGGGTTTGGAAGCTGTTTAGGTTTAACACCTGAGTTATTTCTTGTTGCTGTCAGTGAACTGACCTCTAACAGCATTACCCATCCTATCCTCACCAATCAACTAAGGGACTTTAAATTTATGATCTGCTGAAATACCACAAACTGCATTTATTCTAGTTGTATGTAAGAGTGAGTATGTTCTTTAATTCAGACCTGGAAGCCCTCTGAGGAATAAGTAAATACACTTTGCCATCTAGACCTTGTACTACTGTTCCAGCTGCTCTGAAATCTTTTCAGCTTTCTCTGGCGTTGTATCACATATTTAAGATAACCAATTAAGTGTCAAAATAACTAAGATGTTGGCATCATTTCAATGTATTCACTACTTTCTATTCAACAGTCTGACAGAAACAATTCAGATTGCCTCTGTTCTCCTTTCTAATGGCAGTACTCTTTCCCTTTCAGGAGTCATGCAAAGGTTTGATCCCGCCGTCTCTGTTGGGTGGGTCCCCCTGCAGAGTTCTCCTGTAGTGTTGTGGATCGTCCCCCTCAGTTCCCAGCTCTGCCATGGAGCTACCCTTCTGTAAAGCCAATAACTGCCTAAATCCGTGTTACACTGCACCCAGTAGGCTTATGAGACCACAGTGGTAGATTAAATACGTCCACAAACTCTTTGCTGCTGTCTCATTGAGACGCATAGTTTAATTCCTCTGCTCTTAAATCCTGCTGGCCTTGGAGACTTATTTGAGCAATAGAATGTGTCAGAAGTGACATTTTACAGTTTCTAAGATGAGGATATAAGAAGTTTTGCGTTCACTCTTGGAGTTCTCAGCTGCTGTGTTAAAAGCCCTGACCTTCCTGAGGCCACCTTGCTAGAGAGACTACATGAGAAGACATAAGAGTAAGACATACATGGCCTGCTGCTCCAGCCCTCAGCCGTTCGGGTATTTCTGCAGAGGCCTTGCCCCATTTGCTGATTTGTGAACATAATAACATGGTTGCCATTTTATGACTTTAAGTTTTGGAGGTGGTTGTTAAGCAGCATGAGATAGCCAGAACTGCCACTTTTCACTGGGGCAGAGACTTACAGACTAAGAAGCCTCCTTTCCTTTTATTAACTCATCACTCTAGTTTCAAGACTACCACACCAGATGGTTAGCCAAATGCAAATTTCCTTACTAAAAGTTTAGGGCAATTTTAGGAGAGAAATATAATGTGGATGGCAAAAGGTTACACTTAAGTACAGAAAGGAAAGGCACCTAAGAATTGGGTTCTTAAGAGGAAATCCCCTCAAAGGTTTCTTTGCGCCTCTTATGGCTGCCACGACCTCAGGTACACACATCCCCTCCTCCAAGCATCTCTATCCTCGAGTCACCTGCCTGAATTCCCACCCATCTCCACAGAACACTCCGCTTCTCCCTGAATCCATTCCCTCCTCTCTTAACATAAGACACCCAAGTCAAAGGCTTGAAGTGGAGTAGCAGCCCCAGGGTTGACAGGATGGTCAGTGAAGCAGGGGGACACCCAAGTCTCACAGAACAGGTAAAAAGCACCAGCTCTAGGCCATTGTTAATGATGCAAATGGAGCCCTTATTGTGTTTTTTTTTTTTTAATATTTGTACCGGTATGCGCTACAGTTGAGCTGATCCCTGTAATTAAAGAACTTGTAAGTGAAACACATATCCGAGAAAAGTCATTAATTTGGGGGGAATAGGGCATTCTACACTAAGAATCATAAATTGAGGCATTCAGACTTCAAGCAGGTAATAAAAATGAGTGAAGTGAACTTGGTGTCATTACCGGGCAGAGACGGGGACCATGGCAAAGTGGAATGAGCCTGCCTGCCTTTGCAAAGGGCAGGGTTGTCACACACCTCCCAACGACTGCAGTTTTGCAGGAATGCAGTGTTGCTTTCTTTCTCTCTCTCTCTCTCCCCCCTCCCTTCAGAAATCTGAATGCACATGTGGAATGCCCAATTTTCAAAATGCAGAGGAGGAAAAACAAAACAAAACACGTATTTATTCACCGAATTTGGGGTACCAAATGAAAAACATTTTGAGAAAGTAATCTTAATTATCAAGACATCTCTACCTTCTCTTTTCTCTGAGCTCCATTATTATATTGCGTAGCATTTAGCGTCATCTTACTCAGCCTGAGGATTCCACCTGAATAATGCATTAATTACATTGGCCTTTAATATTGACTCCCTTTTTCTCTCATAGTGACTCCCAGATTTGATTAGTTTCTAAACTTTAGCCATCCCCCTCTAGCCTGGAAAGTATTTGTCAATTATTTTCTCTACAAAAATTTTAGAGGCTTAAAGATACAACTTTCACTACTATGTTAATTCTGAGACTCCACCTCCTTTCACCCTTACTTAAGTAATACTGTATTAACCAGGTAGTCATTAGTCCCTATACTAGGAATTTCTGCTGTAAACAATGCCTGGTTAGGTCTCTTACCTTGAGATTTGGAATAGAAAATTACTGAATGAATATCTCATGGGAAATGATAGTTGATTTCTTCAGAATTAAAACAAGCATGCAAAATTAATTATTTTTCTCTATAATGTAAATACTGCATTGAATTTCTACTACCTCTTCCCTCTCCCCAACCCCCAACCCCTCCTGGCAGTAATTCCTCACATTAGGATGACATAACTATCCTAATGTAAGGAATGCCAAGATCTCCCAATACTCCCTACTCTAGTCTAGACAGTACTTTAAGTCTTTTCATTATAACAATATGGAAAGGATGTGTCAGCAAGAATTCATAATTCTTTACTCTCTATCAATTGCAATGTCAATATACATGCCCAGATGATAACCAAAGTGCTTCAGCCATCTGGCTGAAGGCAGGCTCCAAAATCATCTGACCTGTTCTGATTCCCTAAACTAGCGCTGCTTAACTCTTCAAGAGCAGGCAATGAGAGGTTGGAATCCCAGCTGGAAGCAGAAGCAAGCATTGTGGTCCTAAAGCTTTTACAACTTGAGCGCCCTCCTTAAGAAAAAGAATACAAAATTACCAAAACAAACTTATATCCGAAGTGCCCTAAAAAGAGTGGACATTACACTCACTTTTTTGGTTTTTTTTTTTTTTTTCTTTAAAGAGAATAAGGTAAGAGTGGCAATCCCTCTGGTGAGGGTTAATTTAAGGTGTCAACTTGACCGGATGGAGGGATGTCTAGATGGCTGGTGAAGCACCTATTGGTTTTGTCTCTCTGGGGAACCCTGACTAATACACCTCTCAAGTGGTGAAACCAGGAAACATGAGCCAGGGAGTTATTGGTGGCTGGGTCCTCAAAGCTATTAACTGATTACTTTAGAACTTAATAAAGTCCACACATAGAAACAGTCATGAGAGAAAAAAAGAAACAGCCTAGTTGTGTTTGTCAGAGGCCCATTCTGTAATCATTTATCAAATGCTTCAGCAAAAGAAATGAAAAATTACAGACACGAACTTAAACTATATATATGGCACCTTCTTTGTCATACATAAATTTATCTATTAAAGAGCTAAGAAAACTCAGATAAAAAATGGAATATGAAACAAAAGGGATGAAGAATGATAAAACTAATAGAGATTATTGAGACATCACACCTCTCTCCTGCCCGTGTCCTGTTTGTTGCCCATGCCACGCTGCCAGACTTTTTGGAAGATGTGCAGTGGATGAACAAGTGGCAGCTCTATTATCAAGTCCTAAATTTTGGAATAATTGTCTCCTTAGCACTAATGGTCTGGAAGGAGTTAATGGTGACAGCTGGTAGTGAACGTCCTATTGTAAGGTGCTCGAAGGCAGCATGGAACCTACGTTTTATGGAAGAGATCTTCTCTTTCTAACACATAGAGTTGAAGATCCCACATGAGTGGGAGAAATTGCTGTTTTTAGGATAGAAGGACAAGAGATTCTTACAGTTCACTCAGGCTTGATGATTCACAAAAAGCAAAATGTACATAATAAGTGTTTGAAAAAAGCAGATAATAATAGAGTTGATAACTGAGGTCTCTATAAACAAGGACATTGGCTATAGAAAAAAGATGTCATGGGAAGAGCCAAGGGATTCGTTCCTTATGTTGGAATTGTTCCTTATGTTGGAATTGTGATGAGCCTCACGAATGACTATCCTAAATGTTAAGTATACAGTACTCTTTTCTCTGGTTTTATTTGTGCTGGTCTATGGTGAGTAAGAAGTCTGCCTTGCAGTTCCTGGGAAGATGCCATACTTTTTGTTACTGAATGTTGGGAGTAGATACTGGTCTTTGCTTGGCAGAATGGAAAACACATAGGTTGGTGTTTCTTGATAGCGCTGGTTTGCATTAGTTTATGTTCTCATGCCAGAGTACGTGTGAGTGGGTGCACTTAAGGGGACTTTCAATCATGGGATTGAATAGCTGTCATTGTCACACTTTCACATTTTTGTACATCAGTGGCTTTTTTATATTAAATGGTTGAGCCAAAGCCCCCAGTGCATGTATTTTGAAACCAAGCTTCGCTTCTGAAGTGCCTACAGAGTTCTAAAACTGAAAATGTAGCTCTGTGTGAGTTTGAAACCTTCATACTTCCTTATAATGGGAATGGCATATACTGAGGTGGTTGTAGCTCTTAACTTTTCAGAATTTTAAATAAAACACTTTGTACATTGAAAATAAATGGGAACAACAGAAAAAAATCAGCATTAAGTTCTGTTTTGAGGCCATGCAAGTGAAGCAGCCCTAAAGCTCTATTATCATTAGCTTCAGGATAAATCTGCCTCTCCTTAGAGGCTTCATCCAATTCCCAACACAAGATGATCTGAAGTCATCCAGCACAGAGGGGGTTTGGCCTTTGTTTACTAGTTTATTCAAAGCAGAATATGTGGGTTACAACTTCCTTGTGCCTTATTTGGGAATAGGCACATTTCTTCCTCATCTATGAGACATGCAGACAAAGAGAGTGAGCAAAGAGACTCCCTAACAGAGGCACTTTCGAAGGAGAGTTGTAGAAGTTACTCATGCTCCCTCAGGGCCAAAATTCTGCAGCTATTTCCAAAGGAGATTCCTTGAGTGAGAAGAACAGTTGAATGTTTGTTATTTCCATCTGTTCTCTTTAAGAAAAATCATGTTATATATCAGTAATAAGGTTCTCCATTCAACTGGAGATTTTCCCAAGGGTCTCGAGTAAGTCTCTCTCTTCTGTCTTCTAGATTGGCTTTTGTCTTTTGCTTCTCCCACAATATACTCATTGATTCTACCACTTAAGCTGTCATCCATCATCTCTAGGAGAGTTTCTACCTATATTCATATTCCTGTTGTGGTGAGATAGAACACGCCTTCTGCAACTATCTCAATGTCTAGATAGAGCCATGTTTTACTACACCTTTGCTACTTTTAGTACAAATCCTTGTAAGTTTGCTTTACTTTTTCATCTTTTCTTCTTTAAAAAAAAAACTTTTTTGCCACTTATTGCCTTATTGTTTTTACTTTAGTAACTCAAGGTTGTTTTTATTTCTTTATTTTTTCCTATAGTCTGTACCCTCCATACTCTTTCTGATCTGATTCTCCCTGCTGGCTTTCCCTTTTATTGCTGACGTTTGTCTTGGACCGTACCTTTTATGTTGTCTTCTTTGGTTTTTTTCTCCCAATAGTTTTGGGTTTTTTTTATTTTTGTTTGTGTCTTTTTTCAATATCACCTTTACAGTTTCGATCTTCCAATAGTTTTAATTCTTGGTACAATGAGAAGAAATGTGATGATCACTTAGAGAGTAATAGACCAACTTACTCAAAGAGAAACTGCTTTCAGCTCCCTTACTCTATCTTTACAGGGTGTTATTTTTTCATTCACTTTAAAGCATCCTTTTGGTCACCGATGTTCTATTTTGAGACAGATAGAAATGCCAAATTGGAAGCTTTTTTTAAAACTTTCCACCATAAAACTATTTTTAAATTATCATTAATTGAAACTAGGAGAAAACAAAGAGCTGGCTGACAAGAGAGAGTTTCCAATACAGCTAGGAAGCCCTCAGGTAAACTCATTAGGACTCCACTCTTGCTGGGAGCATAGATGTGCGTGGCTACCAACATGCTACTCATCATTCCTACTAATTAGGGGATGAAGAGTCTCTTTCACTGTTATAGGAATAAACTGTCCATAATGTATCTTTCTTTTTCATTCTCCACTGAGATAATTAATAGTCTTGTCTTCTATCTGAGATCCATAGCAGACATTAGAAACAGACCACTATATAAAATTAAGAGTAATTCTCTATTTGAAAAGGATTTTCAAGAAACATGGTGATGGTCTGTGCTGGTTTTCATTGGCAGTGGCAAGCGGTAATTGTGGACCAGAGAAGTAGGGTATAACAGTGTGAAATTGCTAATCTGTAAGATAAAGTATAAGTGAATTGTGTCACTGACAGATACCCAATTAAACAAATGAATTTATGTATTAAATAATCAGTGGTAAGAAGTTGTAATTGTTATTTTCTACCCCACTTTGGCAAACTGATTTTTGAGGATTTACCAGTAGTAAATTAGTTGTATTTTTAGGTGAGCCAATTGGTATGCTTTCAGTGACTGCTTTGAATTATAATTCATCTTATGCACACATCCAATTACTTCTCATAGAAAGGGTTCAGAAAAGTTCCCAATACACCAAAGCAAAGCCTTGACTTCAGAAAGTATGTGTACTTTGGTGTTTTTCAATTTTTTTCTTAATCGAATGAAAGAAATGTGAAGTTCAGCTATTCTGTAACAAAGTATTATGTTTCTTCAAGTTGGAATGACATTAGGATAAAGTGTTTAAATCTTTGTTCATAGTGAATACATTTTCTCGTAAATTTTGGAATATCATTTCAAACTTTAAGAAAATAAATCCTGAATAAGAGTGGCGAGAGGGGAAAAAAAAGAAGAGAAAAGGGGGAAAAAAAACACCCTAGGATAACTCTCCTCCTAGAGAGGCATATTGAGTTACCGTAAAAATGAACTGGAGTCTAGACCAGGTTACATTTCTGGGATACAGCAAAGATTTAGTATGAACCAGTCATAGGTTATGTCAGGAAGCTCTGAGGAATGAATTGCAATTTATTGGTAACTGAGAAAATGGAATTCAGGTCACAGCAATATACTATAGATTGGTTCAGAGGTTGGCACTCTATTTGGTTCTGAATGACTGCAGCAAAGTGAGGTAAAAGATGAGAAAAAGAAAGGAGCGTCAATAGGAGGTTTAGCTGGAGATACGGACCATTGCGAGCAAGAACGAAAGGGGAACATGGGAATGGAGAAGCTATACAAGTAACACCAGGACAAACCTAGAGTATCACGGACTGATTCAGGTTTTTAGGGCCAGAGTATGGCTGTTTCAGTTCTCAGCTTTTCTGATTCTTGCCTTCTTGTACTCAGTTGTTACTACAGACAGGGAAAAAACTTTTAGTTTGTCAAATTCATAATCTCTGAACCCTAGGCATAAGTGAAATGATAGTGGAATCCAAACACAGGGCATCAAATGGGCATTCAACATTGGACATTGACCACAGATGTGTGTGTGTGGGACAGAGCGCTATGCGACTATTTCCTGATTCAATATACAGGGACACCACAAAATACTACCACCGGGGGTTTTCAACATGTGCTATGACCACAATAAATTCTGCCCTCCTTCTGGGCAAATGATAGCTTGGAAAATCAACCATCTTAGGACAAGGGAGCTGAGATTAAAACAATGTCCTGAAAACATAGTGATAATATGATATTTCAAAATTTCTGCAATGTTCCTGAATGGTGAGAACAGGCAATTATACCAAATTAAAGGAACATTTAAAAGTAATTAGGGCTGAACTAGAATAAAACTGTGAAATATGGAATTCCAGACCATATTTATAACAATTCTGCTTCCTTTTGTCTCGTGATGAAATCCCCCATTCCCAATACATAATATCTATATGTGTCCTCTCCTATAATACATTGTGCAAACCTTTTATTCCCTCTAAGATATAATTGGCTGACAATTTATGAAAGCATTATCTACCCCAGAGGAATTTTTATTACAATAAGGATCAAAGCAGTGATCCAAAGAAGGATCATCAAATATAAATATGACTACTTTTCCACTTTGATCATGGCAAAAATGGCAAAATGTGGAATTCTTTCCCATGGAAACCAGCAAAGCCACAGAATCTTCCTCAACATTGGTGCCCCAGTTAGCCACAAACAACTGAACAAAGTGAGCGACTTAAAACTTATTTACAATTCAGGATCTATATCATAAAACTCTAATGGTTACATTTTAAGCACCAATCAAGATGTATAAATGTGGATTAAGTATAAAAATCTATGAAATGATGAAAGGATTGGGACTGAGGAATGATAATTTATACAATTATAAATCCAGTTCTGTTATTAGATATGATATTGAAGGAACATATTAAAGAAATCAATAGTTAATGACAGAACTCATGGCAAAACTGTCATGGACCCAAATAGTCAATAATTACAAAATGCAAAGAGGTCACATTCAAGATCCAAGGTGTAGATTGTTGAGCAAAGATTGAAGCACTGTATGAAAGCTTTTATTTAAATTTTTGTTGGTGTAGTTGTTGTGCTATGGATGGCCATCATTTTCTGCACACTCGATATATAACGTGTTCCTATTCTTCAAGAAACAAAACCGAAATTACAGATCCAAATTACTATATCCCTTTCAAAGTAGCTGCCCTGACAGGATATACATTTATTCCAACAGTACTGCCATTGTTTAAAACAGTTTTAGAACTCCTCATGAAATTGCTTTCAGAGCCTGAAGCTAATTTCTTTGACTATCCTCAATAGTGGCAAATCTTCATCCTTTGACAGGGCATTTGATTTTTAGAGCTTGCCAAAAGTCAAGACTAGTGAATAAAGTAGTTGGTTAAATTGGATTGTAATGTTTGGGTTTCAAAAATAAGGTAAGCTACAAAGTTATGAGCCTGGTTTTCTCATGCAGCTGATAAACCACTTTAGAAGGCAATTACAAAAGGGAATTTTTTAAAGTAATATTTTTAGTTTCCTTCTCTATAAAATGAGTGGATACCACTAACTGATCTCTAAATTCCTTTATAGCTTTATGATTCTGTGTTTCAGTAATTTCTTTATTTAAAAACCCTTGAAAGATTTGTCCCTATTTTAAAGAAAAATAAAACAAATCTTGAAATAATTGAAAATATTTTTATCTTAAAAGAGCCCTTTGGCAGGGCACGATAGCTCATGCCTGTAATCCTAGCACTCCGGGAGGCCAAGGCAGGAGCATTGCTTGAGCTCAGGGTTTGAGACCAGTTTGAGCAAGACTGAGACCCCATCTCTACTAAAAATTGAAAAATTAGGCTAGCGTGCTGGAGTGCACCTACTCATGAAGCTGAGGCAAGAGGATGGCTTGAGCCCAGGAGTTTGAGGTTGCAGTGAGCTATGATGATGCCACTGAACTCTAGCCCGAATGACAGAGATTCTATCTAAAAAAAAAAAAAAAAAAGAGCCCTTCATCATATACTCTCTGCTATCAAATGAAGAAAAATCTTGGATTGATGACCTGTTAGCTGTACAATGATATGTTATTGTGTTAGCTCTCTACTACTTTATTACAATTTTTTCCAAAATTTAGTGGCTTAAAACAACATTTATTATCTCATAGTTCCTATGAGTCAGGAATCTGAGCCCTGCTTATCTCTGGCCTCTGTTTCAGGGTTTCTCACAAGCTACAGTCGAGGTTTCACCTGGGTTGCAGTAATCACAATGGTCAGCTGTGGAAGAATTTGCTTCCAAGCTCACTGCATGATTGTTGACACTATTCCACTCTTCATTGGCCTCAGTCTTTGCTGGCTGTTGCCAGAAGGCTGCCCTTAGTTCCTTTTTCACATGGGCCTCTCTATAAGGCATCTCATAACATGGTAACTTGTTTTATTGAAGCTAATAAGCAAGAACCAGAGAAAGAGAGGGTATAAGCAAGATGGAGTTATCTCAGAAGTGACAGCCCATCACTTTTGCCATATTGTGTTCCTCAGTAGTGAGTACTAGGTCCAGCCCATACTCAAGGGGAAGAGGTTACACAAGGGTGTGAATACCAGGAGGGCATGACAAAGATTCATTTTATAAGCAGTCTTCTCTCTGGCCCACAGTGATCTCATTTCTTCCACATGAAAAATATAGTCACCATCTCTCTCATACCATACAGCATCAGCTCAAAGTCCGGTATTTCTTCATCTAAATCACATCCAAGTGTGGATAAGTCTCCTCGAGTATAGCTCATTCTATACAGTCCCAGGAGTGTAATTCCTCAGTGTCTACGAACTTGTGAAACCAGAAAGACAAGTTATCCGCCCCCCAACACATACACCCGACAAACAATGGTAAGACAGACATAGGTTAACAGATACAGACATTCCTGATCAAAAAGGGAGGAAACAGGAGACATAGTGCATTTTGTACTGTCTCTGTCCATTTCAGTTCATGCTGGTGATGTTTTTGCTGACATAATTTTCTTGAAAACTTTGTGGGTCTTCTGTGAATCTCAGTGGTGTTTTGATGTTAGATCTACAGGACAAAAGCCACACACATACATCTCTTTGAAAAAAAAAGGCTTTTCTTTACTTTGGGCTTCCACTGAGAGGCCTGAAGAGCAAAGCCCTTAAGTTTCCTAAAGGCCCTATTGTTCAATTAGGAAGATCTATGTGGTACACTCTTAGCCTCTTTAAAGAGTCCTTTGTATGACTAAATAAAATCTGATCCTTTTATCTTTTTCAGTCTTGTTTAAAAAGGTCTTACAATCAAATCATTAATACACCTAATGTAGGTATCCCTTGGCCAGGTACTCCCTATCTATCAGGCCAGTATCACACCAAAAGATATATTTTTTAAAAGTATGTAATTCTCCACTGTATTCGACATGGCCTTGCTCTACAAGTCTAGGAGTTCTGGAATTATGATTCTCCTATTACTGTAAACTTCACAGCTACCCTAACACAAGTGCCTCTGTACCACAAGACCTGCAGCATCTACATAGATTTTATCTGCTCTGGTGCCACTCAAAGCTGGCAGAGTATACGTTCCTATGTAAGCATTAAGCTTGCACAGAGCCCAGAGAAGCAACCAGGCATTGTGCTTTTTTATACTGATGAAAGATATGAGGACACAATAATTTATCCTTTGAAGGGGATGTTCTAGGATCTCTCAGACCAATGAACTCTTAACGATTTAACAGACATGGCAGGTCCTTGACTCTTCAGAATGCTTGTCTCCTACACTCCAGAGCATGTGTCTTACCTAGTCTTCTGATGTACTTACCTTGCCACTGTTGGATCATCTGGTCCAACTAATATGATGTCATCAATATAATAGACCACTGTGATGTTCTATACGTGTCTGAAAGATCTAGGTTCCTCCAGAAAATATCATGTCAGAGGGTGTATCAGTTAACCTAGTAATGAGGCAAAATCATGAATGTTTATCCCACATGAATACAAACTGCTTCTGATCCTCCTTCTGAAAGAGGCTTTTTAAAAGATAAATTTGCTAGATTAATGACTGCATACTATGTACCTGAAGTTATGTTAATCGGCTTTAACAAAGGTCTCTCTTCTGGAAAAGCAACTGCAATTTTTGCACTACTTGGTTAAGTTTGCAGTAGTCTATTTTTGTCTTCCAAGATCCGCCTGGATTTTTCAGGAGCCAAGATAGTGAATTGAATGGAGATATGATAGGACCGTGACCCCTGCATCTTTTAGGTCCTCTGCTATTCCCCCTGGAATGCAATATTGTTTTTTTAATTTAATATATTGCACAGGTGTGGTGGGGGACGGGTGTATTAGAAATTTCTGGTTGGCCTTCCCACTAGAATAACTCTTACTCCGCACTCTAAAAAAGCATTAATTACAAACCATCTCCATTCCAGTTATACATCTTAGGACCAAGGAAAGAATCACTTTGTCAATCCATGAACCCAATGAACCCACTCCTGTGAGCTGGACCTATGCCAGCATTCCATTTACTATCTGACCTCCAAATACCCTCACTGTAATATGGGGAGGGTGATGATGCTTTATGTCTCTGGTTATCAATGTCAGCTCAGACCTGACATGCAACCATCCTCAAATTGTTTGGGTATTCCCTTTTCCCCACAGTTTAGTTATACAAGTAAACAGCTATAATTCCTGTTGGAAAATGACTTGTCTTTGCGTTACAGGTGCCTCTTTCTTTAGTTGATAAGTTCAGGGACTGAAACTGACTCAGGTATGGAAATTGGATGTAAGTTTGTAACTTTTTACTTAGTTGATTATCTTCAATCTCCTGATAATCTATTTTTGATTTATATTCATTTTATGGTTTGAGCAACAGACATCCTGTTGGCTGCTCATCTCCCTTGTCTCCAAGGACGTTGGGTCCTCATCGTGGTAACTGAACTGTGGTGGACATACCCCAGTGAGTTATAACCATGTATAATTCCCTCCAGTTGAGTGCAAGTGGAACCTGTGACTTATGTGTGCCTGTGACTCAGCTGCTAGGGAGGCTGAGGCAGGAAGATTACTTGAGCCCAGGAGTTTGAGGTTACAGTGAGCTATGATAATGTCACTGCACTCTAGTCTGGCTGACAGAGGGGGACTCTGTCTCCAAAAAAAAAAAAAAAAAAAAAAAAAGCAGACACTAATTTATGCCTAGATATAAATAGAAATTTATATAGTTATAGACATGAATGTAGATAGATAGGAATTTACTTAAGTGAATTACAAAGAAAGGTATACCTTATTCTGGTGTAGACCATAAATCCTTTCTCACTAAGGGTCATGGGAAGCACACTTAGGTCTATAATCCATCTGTAATAAATTTTTGTGAATGGTGTGAGCCAGAGACTATATTTTTTCATATATGGATATGAAAATTTATAGACTTAAATTTCAAATTCTGACTGTAACCAGCCCTCCACTGAACTAATTTCAATGACCCCATATAAGCCTCTCCCTTAACTAACTATTTGACATTCTGAGTTATTTCCCAGAAATGATTGATTTTCTGAAAGACAAAGGAGTTGACATTTCAAAGGCCCCTGAGCAAGATTCTTGTTGCCAAGAATCATCATCCCCCACAACCTGCCCCAACGCACATGACCCGCCCCAATGTGCTGGCCTCTTGGGAGATACACCAGGACCTGCCCTAAGGCACAAAAGCCCATGATATCCCTTAGTCAGGGAGATGGATTTGAGGTAGCTCTCCCATTCTCCCAACAAGAGTCTGTCATCTGTCTGCAGTATTAAAGAATATTTTCTTCCTTGGCAATGCTTGTTGTTTCAATAATTGGGCTTTTGTGCAACGAGCAAATGGACCTAGATAGAAAACCCCCTTGTGGTTTCAACAACATGATAGTATGAAGTTCTTGCAAGAACAGGAAGCAGTTGGAGCTCCAATATACTCTGGTGGGAGTGAAAATTGCTACAACTACTTTGGAAAAGGTTTGGCAATATTAACGAAAGCCAAAGTCATACATCATGATCCACACGTTCACTGCTAGGTATATATTCTACAGTAGTGTATATATAAATGCAGGAAAGTACACATACGTGAATGTTTATAGCACTGTTAGTCTTAATTGCAAAAAAAAATTGGAAATAGCTTAAATGTCTATTAACAATATAATGAATAAATAAATTGTATATTTCTAAAATAAACTGTATATCATATCGCAACAAAAAAGAACAAACTTCAGCAACAATATACGTAAAGCTCATAGACACAATCCTGCGTGACAAAAACCAGACAAAGAACATATACTGTAAAATTTTGTTTATAGAAAGTTAAAAGTCAAGCTACTTAATGGTGGAGAGAATAATGGTTATCTTCAGGAGGGCAAATGAATGGAGGGGGCATGAGGGAAGCTCCAAAGACTCTGGTAATGTTCATAGCTTGATACCTAGAGGGTTGTTACATGAGAATATCTGCTCTGTAAAAAAGATTCATTGAGTTATATATTTATACATTTAGTGCATTTTACAGTATGTTATATTTCAATGAAAAAAAATGCCTTCCATAAACAAATAGCAGTTTAGAGAAGAAACAAAAATGTCCATTGCACACATAAAAAGTTGTTAAATTTTACTCATAATAACAGAGACACAAATTTAAGCCATATATTGTAAGACCACTTCTTCCCTATCAGATAGACAAAAATCTAAAAGTTGAATATATTCTGGATGGGACATGGGGAAACAGGCCCTCCCATGTGTTGCCAGTGACAATGCAAAATGGTATAACCCCTATCAATGAGGCGAACTTGGTGACATCTAGGAAAATTACACAGGCATTTATCTTTGACCCAGCAATCCCGCTTCTAGGAATCTATTTCACATATATACTGACATAGTATGAAATTACTTTTTATGCTGAATCCTTGTTTTCCACTCCAGAGCTATTCATTCTTCTCCACCCTGCTCTGTGCCTGAGAGACTGAACCTTGGTGACCTACATCAGTGGTCAGCAAACATTTCTGCAAAGGGCCAGACGGTATATATTTTGGTCTTTGGGGGTCATACAATCTCTGTTGTAACTATTAATACTAAACTGCTGTTATTCCATGAAAATAAGGATAGATAATACGTAAACAAATCAACATGGCTGTTGCAATAAATCTCTGTTTACAAAAGCAGGTCATGGGCTGGATTTGGTCTGCAGACTACAGTTCCAGTGCACCATTTGCTTCCTGCCAGTACCCTGACTTATTGATAGGTTATTCATTATGGCATTATTTACAAAACAGAAAAATTTGGAAACCAAACAAATATTCATTACCAAGGAACTGATTGATTAAATTATGTTCAATCCACATGTTTGTGTGTGGGTGTATGTGTGTGTGTCTCTGCATATAACAAATATCTTTGTTTTCTTCCCTCACTTCTCCCCTCATCATATAGCATAAAATGTATCAACTTTATATCATAGTATTTAAATGTTGTTAACTTTACATTAAACTATTTAAGTTTCAGGATATCAAGCAGAACAGTAAATAACACCCTTACGTTTTAAAAAAAGGTGGTGGCTTTTTATTATTCCATATATATCTATTTTAATTTTCTCTCTCTCCAGGTCTACTGACCTGAAGGTTTAACACAATATTAGTGATGATTACTTGCCTTTCTTTGATCGGATTAATATATATCTAGTGGACTACTTCTCTGTTTAAAAGAATGGAAACAAAATTCTCAGAACAGTAAGAAGCACCACAGAGCCTACTTCTCTGCTCCCTCAAATACACTTTGAATCAGCTTTATCAGTAATATTTGGATGTCCATAGTCAACCAACAAACACTACATGCTACAACGTTGGAAGAACTTGGTATATTAAGAATGTACTTTTCAGACCAGAAAGGTGAAGTGAGCTTCATCCCCAGGTAAAGTCACAGTACTGTTCACAGTTTTGATCGCATCTAAAAACTGCACATAGGCATTTTGGGTTCTGCCAATGAGGATTTGTTGATAGACAACAAATGCCGTAAGATACCAAATTTGTCCTAGATTCTTTTTTATGACATGAAAGAAAGCTTTGGCATAGAAATTATAGAAAGCTTTGGCATAGAAATTAAGCTATCTGTGACCTTTCTGGCTCTGCTTACAGCAATTATGTCTCAACTTCTACAAGAAAATCGATATAAATCAGAGTTCCCAATCTTATCAAGATCCCCTAATGTGCCTTAAAGCAATAATATGTGACTTACATTCTTGCTTCAGAAGCTTAAATGTAAATGATATATTCTTATCCCAGGTATTATTTTTTGAATCTGACAGATATTACCTTTCTAAAATCTTATATGGCCTATATAAAGTTTAATAAAAATAGTAAATTTCCCAATGTAGAAGCTAATGTATAATTATTAATTTGATCCATTTGAAATTGCCAATATTTAACAATATTGACCTATGTAAGTGGCAATTTTACATGGTTTAACCTAATAACTTTCTACATATTATAGTGTTGCATTTTCCTTTATACATATGATGAAAATGTACAAGAAGAAATTGGTCATTTTCTCCCCCCTACTTTTATATTCTTCATCTTTGTGAATGCATCATTGACTACTCAGTTGTCCAAGTAAACCTGGAAGTTATAATTAAGTCTTCCATCTTCCTTTCCTTTTACTCTCAATTGGTAATGAACTCTATTTTTCCTTCAAATATCCTAAAAATTCTATGCTGGCTCCATTTGCTACCACCACTGCATTGGCTCAGTTTGTAATCTGTCACAGAGAGGGTTCCTGAGGAAGCAGACTGAGATAGAGATTACATGCAAGAGATTTATTACGGAGTGTTCTTGAGATTGCAGCATGTTGAAGGCAAGAGAAGGAAGCAGGGTGAGCAGAGGGAAAAGCTGGGCTTTGATGCACTCTCAAGAAAAGCTTCGGTAGTCTCCACACAAAGTTCTATAGCTGAAATGGCCATTTGGAATTACACTAAGTTGTGGCAGAGGATGAGGGCTTTACACATCTGCATCAACAAGTCACTGAATGTGGCCTGGAAAAGAAGTGTAGCCTTGCAAGTCACTCTCTTCAGGCAATTTCTAAGATGTCTGGCAGCTAAGGGCTGACTGCTGGCAATATTCAGTTCTAAATTGTATTGCCTTCTTCCAGGTAGAAAGTTCAAAATGCAATAATTTGTCTTTCGACTGATGTCTTACAAAAGCCTCTTCATGCTATGTATGGAGTGAAATAGTGGAATGTCCAGCTTAGTCCAGCTTGGTTCTGAATTTGTTAGAGGACAGAATAGTTGACATAGCCCTGGGGCAAGATTGTGACATATACACTTGTCTGTTCCAAGTGAGTGAAAAGTCTTCTGATTCCCTTTTTGATAGGGATGAGAAAAATACATTTGCCTGTTTGCTGGCTACATATCATTTACCTGCAGCCACGTCAATACAGTCTAGCAAAGATCCCACATTGACACAGAAACTGCAATTAGGGATACTATTTGGCTGAGTTTGTGGTAGACAGCTGTCATGCTTTGGAATCTGTTTAGTTTCTGCAGAGGCCAGACTGGTGAATAAAGCAGAGCTATGAAGGGGAACATCACCTTTTCATCCTTTGGGTCTTAAAGGGTTACATTAATTTGTACCATTTCTTTAGGATGCAATATTGCTTTAGATTTACTATATTGGTTGGGGAGGGGAGCAGTTCCAGAGCATGTCCAATTCTCTGAGCCTCTTAAAACCTTTCTTTCATTGTCTGCTATGGCAATTCAGGTATTTAACCTCATTTATTATGAGCCATCACTATTCTACGTTTCTAGGAAAAATCACCATACCCTGGGTCTTTTCTAAGAAGTATTAAATCCTGTATATTGGAGACACCTCTCAAATCAATAAACAACTTTATGTTTTGCCCCCTTTAATCCAATACTCTCAGAATCCAGTCCCATGGGGACTCCCCATTTCCTGTGGATATATTTTGGCTAAGTCCTACAGCAATTTGGAGATTTTGTATTAGTTTTCTATTTGCCATAGAACAAATTTCTAAAAATTTAGTGGGTTAAAACACTACCCATTTTTAACTCACTGTTGTATAGGCAAGAAGTCCAGCACCACATAGCTGAGATCTCTGCTCAGGGTATAAGAAGACTGGAATCTAGCTGTCAGCTGGGGCGGGTTGTCTTCTGGAAGCTCTGGGGAAAATCTGTTTCCAAGCTCATTCTCACAATTGGCAAAATTTAGTTTCTTCAAGTTGTGAGAGTTAGGGTCCCCATTTGTTTTCTCGCTGACTGCCAACCAGGAGCCTCTGTCAATAACTAAAAGCCTACAGCATTCTTTGACATGTGGATACCCCACCCCACCCCATCTTTCAAGTTAGCAGTTTTTCTGTGTCTAATCCTTCTCTTCCTTTTAATCGCTGACTTTCAATTCTCCAACCAGCTGAGGAAAGCTTTCTTTTTAAAGGTTCATTTGAATAGGTCAGACTCACCCAGATAATCTCCCTATCTTAAGGTCAACTGATTTAAGACCTTAATTATATCTGCAAAATTCCTTCACTGCAATACTTACATTAGTATTTGATTGAATAACTGGAAGAAGGTATGCATATACCAGGAATCTTGGGGGCCATCTTAGAATTATGCTTGCTCCAGGGGCAGGGGGGAAACCAGTTATTGGATGTGGGCTGTCGTGGGAAGAGAGAATAACCTTGGGGAAGATAAATCTGTTCGGCCAACATGATTCTGCAGGGAACTGAGAACTGAGAACTTCCTGTCAGCAGCATTCCCAGGAGGTAGGGGATAAATTCTTTCAGTAGAATGATTTATCTCATCTATTGCCTCATCTTTCTTGTCTAGATTATTATACCCACTTCCAGTTTTGCCCTTTTCTAATCCACTCTTCACACGAATGACAGAGTACTCTTTCTACAACCCAATTCTGATGATGTCATTCCCCTCATTAAACTAATTCCCTACTTATCCAGAGCATTCACATCTTTACCCTTATTATCATGCAATACAAATTCTTCCTTACCATCCAATCTAAGACTATAGACCTTTCCATTTCTTGTTCTTTTCCTGGGAAACCTAGTCCATCCTAACTCTGCCCTTTTACCTGAGTAACTTTTCCATCCTTGAAAACTAACCATATCATTGCCTCCAGATAGCCGCCAGAGAGTCTTTATTTGTGGCTCGTTCATCATTTGGGCTAAATCTATGTCCTCTGTGCTTTCTGGAGAAGCCCATGTTTACCTTTATCACACTATGTGCCATTCGATTTAGTAGTTTATATTTCCTTGTATCCATTGGACTGGGAGCTGCTAGAGGGCAGAGCATTTTTTAATCTCCATCCTCATCACATTTCTAAATCTCTTTCATCCATCCCCATGCACTTCCTACTAATTAAGTGCTCATTAAACATAAAGGTAAGCAGATTTTCAATGACCCTTATATTAGTCCATTTTGCATTGCTATAAAGGAAATACCTGAGACTGGGTAATTTATAAGGAAAAGAGGTTTATTTGGCTCACGGTTCTGTAGACTATACAAGTGTGGCACCAGCCTCTGCTTCTGGTGAGGGATTCAGGGATCTTTCAATCAAAGAGGAAGGTGAAGAGAGAGCAGGCATGTCACTTGGCAAGAGAAGGAGGAGAGGAAATAGTGCCAGACTCTTTTAAACAACCAGCTATTGTGTGAACTAATAAAAGCAAGAGCTCATTCAGTATAATGGGGAGGGCATCAGGCCATTTATGAGGAATCTGCCCTCATGACCCAAACACCTCCCACCAGGCACCACTTCTAACTCTGGGTATCAAATCTCAACATGATATTTGGAGAGGCCAAAATCCAAACCACATCATCCTTTGTCGCGGCCCGGATTGCAGAATGGGGGATGGACACAGAAAGAAACACACAGACACACACACAAGATGTACAAGACTGCAGTGGGGATTCCACCAGTCGTTTTATTTATATATACTTTTTCTATGTCTGGCAGCTATTTCCTGGTATGTGACTATCTTGGGCGCCTTGAGGAAAACACATTTTCATTCCTTCCAGACGATTGCTTAAGAGAAGCAGACGTTTGCATTTTAACTTCTTAATCTCATTACCGTATGCAGGATAATGAGACACCTTGGCTTGTTTGCAAGACCTCAGGCGTTTGGTTATCTGTCATAAAGCTATCTGTCATGAGGAATAGTTCTGTTTGGTCAACAGGCCATGTCCTCTGGCCCCAAGGAGAACACACCCAGTTTCGCTGACTCTGGGCTTAAGCCAATTTTTGCCCAGGGACGGTCCCTACAACCTTGTTTTCATTTCAACAAATAGAATACACTGAAAGATAAATATCAAGATATTAGTATCAGTTGTCTTCGAGAAGTGTGAAAATATGATTTTTCTTTTTGGCTTACATTGCATTTTTAAATTTGTAAGTAATAATCAGAAACGATTACTATGAAGATCAAAACCAATCACAGCATCCACCCACCTCTCTATCCAGAATTCTTCCAGATAATAAAAAAACACATCTTTAAAAATGTATTTCCATCACAGTGCTAGAAAACAAGAGTGCCATCAGTGGAACAGAAAAGTCCTGAAAGAAAACAGATGGGATCATATTGGCAGAGAAACAAGATTGAAAAAAAACATACTCCAGAGGAAAGGTCTGGAGAGAGAAGAGAAAGTCCAGAGATGTTCCAAGCTCAAAGTAAACATATATGAAGAGTGTGAAAAGGCATAGAAATATCATAACGGTATTAATTAATTGTGTTTGGAACAGTAGTGGAAAGCATGGATGCTGCTCTCCAGGCAATGCTCTAATAACTGCTTTCTAAACCTAGTGAACTACATGCCTAGAAGTTCTCCCAGCATGGGTGCCATTGTTGGAAAGAGATGCAGAGATGACTCTGAGTTACCTGCAGACCTCTATAAGAACAGCAGGACTAAAGAAAAAGCAAGCAAGAATTTGACTCCTCCCTAGACCAAACTAACCATGAATATTAATTTCTAAAGTAGAAATGTTCAAATAGGAGATGCACAGACCAATCTCCTGGTAACTCAGTACCTCTGGGGAGAATGAGGACCCAAATGCCTTGATGCCAAACAACCCCCATGTGCCCAGCTCAGCTTCAGGTACTACCCCTCCCCTAAAATCACCAGAGGCAAGCTGCTGCAAATAGAATCTACAGTCACCAAGAGAAAAATAACAATTTTCATAGATTAACATAAAGAAAAAAATAGAATTATCAAACACTGAAGGAAAAACTATGAAATAGAGGCCCCGGATTCAACAGAAAACTCGTATCAAAGGATACAGTTCATAGAGCAAACCAGACAAAGCAACGATGCAAAGAGTAAGTATAGATCACAGAAATGAAAAAATCTGATCCCTGAGATAAAGCATCCAGTAGATGGGCCACTAGTAGAGGAGGGTGGAAACAATTGAAGGTTCACTTAGCTAGGCCAATTTAGCTGCGTGGTTCCTGTGAAGCTAAGGAGAGTAAAGAGGCAGAAAGAACCACAGAGAAGTTAGGACTGGAGAACACATTCAAGATGTCCCCACGAGCATTCTAGAAAGAGAGAGAAGAGGACATGAAGGGGAGGAAATTATACTTAAAAGAAGGAGAGGGGAGAAGAGGAGAAGAGCAAAGTAAGGAGAAGAAAAGTAAGTGGAGGGAAAAGAGGGTATGGAGGAAAAGGTAATTTTCCACAGCTGAAAGGTCCACCACGTGCCTGAGGGCGGATGGAAAAAGACCCACAGATAGACACGTTCTACAAACATTACAGAGCCCTAAGAATAAAAAGAAAACATTCAAAGGTTTTCAGAAAGGAAGCAAACAAACATGCATTTACGGAGGAATGAAAATAAAGTCAGTGTCAGACTCCGGGCCCCGAAGATTTTACAACCCCCGTAATGCACAATTCATACCGCGCGCCGGAGGGGCGGATCACACAAGGCAGCAACATCAAGGGTGCCTCCCGCAGTCGCGCATCACAGCGCCCCGGCCGGACTAGTCACTGCTCACAATAAAAGCTAGAAAACGGAGCCACGACTGCGATGTTCTGAGAGAAAGTGATTTTAAATCTAGAGTTCTATGCCCAGTCAATTTAGTGTGAGAGCAAAATAAGGACATTTTTTCAGACATAAAAAGCTCAAAAAGGTTACCATGTCCAGGTCCTTTCTGAAAGAATGAATTCCTTAAGATAAACTCCAATAGGAAAAAATAAATACATAATGCCATTTAACAGAAGGATGTACAATATTTAACAAAAGCTAATTTGAGGGGACGACTATACGCATACACAAAGAGTGCGATGCGCACCATCCGAGGGATGGACACACTTGAAACTTGGACTTGGGGAGGGGGAGGGGAAGGGAGGCAAGGGCAACATACGTAACCTAAACATCTGTATCCCCATAATATCCTGAAATAAAAATAAATAAATAAATAAATAAGCTAATTTGCCCATGGGAGAGGATGAGAAAGGAATGTAAAGTATAAAGTGAAAGCAAGCAATTGCTGCTTCATTCAGGAGAGGCTATGTAGTTATTACTTGGCATCAAATAACAGAGAAATCCAACTCACAGAGGGATTTTTTTTCATAACAATTTTGGAGGAAAGAAGCTGATGCTATTGATCCAGAAACTTGATGCTATGTCAGGATAGGTGTCTCTACAGTTCTCTCAGCCTGTCAGGCTTCGCATCTCATGGCTGTGAGGATGCCTGCGGCAGCCTCTTATGATGTAGCCATATTGATGACAGCAAGGACAAGGGAAGATGGCACGTCATTTCTGCCTCTCATGGTAAGAAAGCCAGAGAAGATTTCTAGTATGCCTTATTAGCCCCAATCCATGTCATATGACTGCCGCAGCTACACAGGATCCTGGGAAAAGAGTTATTTCGCTCCTGCCATCCCTATGTGGAAGAGCACAGGGAAGAAGGGGTTGGGGGAACAATGGTGGATCATCTGACCAGAGTGTCTGTCTAGAGGCTAAAGATGCTGATTCACTGTAGACATTGATAGAGAAGGGGATCAAGATATGCCACCCTAAGATATGCCTCTTTGGCAGACGGTTTATTTAGAGTTGGAGACAATTAAGAATGAACAAATATAGGAAGAGTTCTCTGTCCTCCCCTTTCTTCCTTAACACGGGGCATAAATTTCCCTTTGTGAAGGTGGCATAAATTCCACAACCCCTCCTGGACCAGGATGAGGAAAGGAGAGTGACTCTTATCACCTGAAAAGGAGAGACAGCACCAAGATGAGTCTGCATAAACAACGTTATCTTCCATTAGTTCTCTCATGAATTTCCTATGTAGTCACTTCTCCCCAATTTATCATCACTCGAAGCTCAAACCCTCTTTCCTTTGTTAAGAAAGGTATATAAGTTCTCAGATCAAACTGCTTCTTTTTTTTTTTTTTTTTGGATACAGAGTCTCATTCTGTTTCCTGGGCTAGAGTGCCGTGGCGTCAGCCTAGCTCACAGCAACCTCAAACTCTTGGGCTCAAGCGATCCTCCTGCCGCAGCCTCCCAAGTAGCTGGGACTACAGGCATGTGCCACCATGCCCAGCTAATTTTTTCTATATCTGTATTTTTAGTTGTCCAGATCATTTCTTTCTATTTTTGGTAGAGACAGGGTCTTGCTCTTGCTCAGGCAGGTCTCGAACTCCTGAC